>VCAU01000074.1:0-122206 GCA_015844325.1 Aspergillus nanangensis | reverse complement strand
CCCCCCCCCCCCCCCCAGATCAGCTCTACTCTACTTTATAGCGACGGGATATACATATATGGGAGAAAGAACAATCGGTCATGATTCTCGCGACGGAACACATTGTTCTTGGGTTTCTTTGTTGCTGGGATGAAATGCCAAGACTGCCGATAGTTGCCGAATGCGGTAATGTTGCCCTAACTTTGATGACATCGCCAGACGGCTAGACATACTCCTGTAGGGATGTTCTTGGGTAGTATAAGATACTAGTAACTCCAGAGACATTCAGTCCGATTCAATCTGATTCTAAGGTATCTATCTAACCTGAGGTAGATGGATACTATTAAGTTTAAAATCTACAGAAACACAGGTCCCCCATGTTAAAAGGACATAATCTTGTGGAAGGTCTAGTAAATACCGAAGATCGGGAATATATAAATTGATAGGTCATCATGCATATCGTACATCATCAGCACAACATTTCTTCAAAGCTCCGGCAAAATATCATATCAACCGAAAAAAGATAAAGAAATAACAAATCCAACGCCACGCTAACAACTTTTACCAAAAGGGGTATTCAAGCTCTTTAATTCTCAACGAAATCACTCTTCATCAGTTTCCGCGCCATCCTCATCCGATTCACTCGCCTCGCTGTCCGAGTCGTCGTGGTCCCCGGGAATCCCTCGCCACTCGTTATAATCAGGCGTCACCCAGCGTCGACTGCGTGGCAACTGATACGGATCAAAGGGAAAGTACGCGTCGAGCTGGTGGCCGAGATCGTCGCCCGCGCGGCGCTCGCGCTCGACCTGGCTGAAGCGCGGATCGGCCATGACGGCCAGACTGCGGAACGACGAGATGCGCAGTCGTTTGTTGGCCTCGATGATGCTGTATACGTATATGAAGTTGAGGTACTGGGTCAACCGGGCAAACTGCTCGACAATGACCGGGGCGCACACTTTCAGCGGGTTCAGCTTGGAGTGGACGGCCTCGAGGAGAATCTCCTTGACGAACGGCGGGAAGGCGATGTCCTCTGGCTCGAGCTCGTCGACTTGATCGGGGGTGTCGCCCTCGACGGCTGCGGTGGTCAGGTCCCGCCAGCGGAAGCAGAAAATATACAGCAGCGCTTGGGCGATAGAGTAGAACGGCCCGTAGCGGCGGAGATCGGGGCCGGAGCATGTGGCGAGGTACTCCCGCTGCAGCCGGTACAGAAGCTCGCCCAGGAGGCTGAAGACGTCGCGGACGACTTCCGACGGGATGTGTGCGCCGCGGGCGATGAAACTCGCCAGGTAGGCGGCGATTGACTGGCGCATGATGGCGGGCTTGGCCTTGTTGAAGAGCATCTCAATGCACTCGCCCGTAAAGAGGATGACGAAGGCCGGCGCCGTCTGAGTGAAGTGGAAAAGGAGGAATTGCGAGTGACGCGAGCGGTAGGTGGGGAGGATAATTCTCTCAAAGTGGCTGAATAGCAGGGCCAGGGTACCCTGTTGGTCGTTTAAGGTGCCGGTCGTGAACGACGGGGAGTAGAATTCAAACAGCAAGTCAAGCATGCCGTCGAGTTTGAGGATGTTATCCTTGAGGGTGTAGGCAGGGTTCTCCTCCAGCGAGTCGTCGCTGAAAATGGAGCCCTCGTCGTCGTCATCATCATCTTCCGCAAGGATCGCGTCTTCTGGCGAGACCTCCTGCAACATCTCCTCGCCCAATTCGTCCTCGACATCATCCATATCCACCTGGATTTGCACATCGATCTTGACTAGCTTCTCGGTGACCAGGGCGAGAATATCGGCCTGCAGCTCCGGCGCATACTTGACGATATGTAGCAGGTTGCGCGTATACGCGATGTTGGCCTTGGCCGAATCGGTCTCAAAGGGAAAGTTTATGGACATGATGGGCGACAGCGCCCCACTACTAGAGGGAACCAACTGCATCACACGACGCAGGGCGGCATGGACACGGCGATAGACCTCTGTCACCGGTACGACGTCATAGCCGGGCACCTTCCCGGTGTCCCGCGGCAAAGCGCCCAGATAGGTGACGAGCATTTTCAAGACCGAGCCCAGATGGGGGCTCTGGGCGGCGGCCAGATTACCAAGGAAGCGAGTAAAGAGCTTGACATACGACTCGTCCCGGCCCAGCCACACGCTGTATAAAACCGCCTGGACCAGGCCATTACAGCTGCGGTCCAGGGCGGCCACGTTGGACAAGAGGCCGAGGAGGTGATTTCTTAATGAGGTAGGGGTAGGTAGTTCATGGGTATCCATGGCATAGCGCTCCTCCTGCTTGCGGGGATCCATCGAGAAGATCTCCTTGAGGAGATCGTAGGCCCCACTGTCCGTCCCTGAGACGTGCCGTTGAATGGCGCGTCGGACCTCCTCGCGGACGACCGCTGCACTCTTCTCGGGGGGGTCTTCATAGAATACCATGTTCTTTGCGGTGAACTGCACGCGTGGGCGTTTGCGAGGGCTCGGGCTGTATTCCCCGTCGGATCCGATCGAGGGAGATGCTGAGAACGACAGATTCATGTCGTCCATGTTGTGTTTTAAGTTGGATGTGGGCGTGTACTTGGGGGTTTTCTTGAGGATCGACACGGGTGACGAAACCATTTTCGAGGGAGTGTTGGTGGTCCGTCCGGCTGCCGTGTGGCTGCGCGTAGAAGAGGCGAGAGATACCATGACAGATCCAGGATGTCTAGAAAGGTTGCTGCTATAATCCCTTCATTTATAGACGCGTTTTCCACAAGCCAGACGGAATTGATCGATGTCAGCACGTCGAGCACGCGACACTGCCGAAGGCTCCGGATCGGCTACAGATTTAAGAGTTGCAGGGGGCTGTGCCGGGGCCAGACAGAAAAAATCTCTCTGGCTGACTGACTCTCGATGACCGGATCGGAGTTGTCGATGGCGACGCCTGTGCTGGCGGGAGGGAGATGGAGGAGTTGGAAGGATGAAATGATTGATGGTGAAGCTTTGAAAGAGCGAATTTTTTTCTTGTGGGGCGGGTGGAGCCTGAGGTCCCCCAGACCCGTGACTACGCGTTTTGCCCTTTTGGGTTATATTACTCAATACTATATGACCCATGTATTACTATACAATTACCTCAAATAATATGGGTTACTTCAAATTATTTAGGACGCACTCTTCTTACAGGAAGTTGGTTTGTAACTTCAATCAGATCTTTCGATCATTCTTCATTCTTCATTCCAAACTCCACAATAACCCAGCAATGCACTAATCATCTCCTCTCATAACATCCTGGCAGTAGCAAAACGTAACGTTAAAAAAAAAGAACACTGGGAAATTTAATCCCTCCCATGGTATATTGCAGATGAAATAGCAGCAAAGATAATGAGCGAATATTAGTGGGTCGTAAAAACAAATTGGCGGGGAAGAAAATCCAGTTCTTTCTCGCCACAATACAACTGAACTCAAAGCCAGCTGCCCGAGCCGATCGATCCTAAATGATCATCGAAGATACTGCCGTACAGGTCCTCGATCTCCACTAGGTAATCGTTGGCGGTGAACTTCCGGAGTCCCCTGGTATAGAGATATTGCTCTTCCTCGTCGAGCATACGGTTCCCACCGCCGAACTCCTCAGCCACTTCGTTGACCTGCGCCAACTCCTTGCTGAATGGGTGAGGTTCGGGCTTGAAGAAGTCCTGTGTCGTTCGGATAGAAGGGGTGCTGCGCATGGAATTTAGCGGAGGCGACATGCGAGACACCGAACGCTGGCGAGCGAGTTCCTGATGAGAGCGTTTCGTGTGGGACAAGGCACGCTTAGGGACCATGGGGGCGTCGGTGGAAGATGCAGTGGAAGTGGACGAGCGCGGGTGGCTGGTCACGGTGGCCGACCGCTTGGGGAAATATGGCGAGAGGGGGTTTGGCTCGACGGGGGAGTCTTCTGGCGTGGTCACTGCTGAGCCAAAACTGTGAGAGCGCTCCAACAAGTCGTCTGGTGACTGCAAAGACGACGATGATGATGAGCCGGCGGAGTGGAGATCGGGGGCGTTGTAAGCCAGCATGTTGGTGGTGGATAGCAGCTGAACGGGGGCTGAGATTTTGCCGCGATTGATGGTCCCCGATGTAAATTTGATCTGGCCTTCACGATAAGGCATAGGAGCAGAGACCTCAGGGCGCTTGGTGCGCTTGGTAAAGGCGCGAGAGAGCGACATGATGAAGGTGTGGAGTGAATTCGGGATTCGAAGAGACGCTTGGAATAGTTTGTTCCAACTAGCGAATCCCTTTCTATTTCAAAAGTTTCCAAGAGTGGAAAGTAAAAACTGTTTGTAGTACAAATCGAGGATCGAGAATGTGTCGCAGACGATCGCCGGGTGGGGAATCGCCGAAGGAATGAAAGATTGATCCGCGGAATGTGCTACTATATCAAGATGACGTGGTGATGATCTATCTGATGGTAGTAGAGACCGATAACGATTTTGAACCTGTCCAGCGTTGCACAGCAATCACCAGAGGAGCAGAATCGAGGGTTGTCAACCAGAAGGAGGCAGGAAAGATTGGGTTTTCTTTTCTCCTTCTTTTGTCTATTGGAAAGACTTGGAAAATTGATGGAGGGAGAGAATCTGCGTGGTGGAAGCGGATTCCGACTCAAGGGGGAGTAGGGATTTCGTTTCGTCAACCTTAAGGCAGGGCGGACAACCAGGACGCGCCCAGAAGGTTTAAGTATGTATGTATGTAGAATGTAGGTATAAGGAAGGAATCCAGGACTAGCCCTGGAAAGGAAGAGGGTTACTAGTTCTGTCTTTTTCGTGTTCTAAGGAAAGGGAAAAGGAAAAAGAAAATTAGAGAAAAGAAATGAAGAGAAGAGAAATGAATGATGGGTCAACCCAAGCAGAAGGGAAAGTAAAAAGCAGAAGACGTGGAAGAAAGAAGAGAAGAAGGAGGAGACGGAAAGAAAAGGCGAGAGAGAATTAATTGTTTTAGGTCCGGTCGTTGGGTTGGGCTTCTCCACCCGCCTTCGTTTTGCCTTTGGGTTGGTTTGGTTCGTCCGAGAAATCCAAACTTTGGATTTATTTATTCATTCATCATGATTATTCTTATCACCAACTACGATGATGGCGATGATGTGTTCCAGCGGCAACAGAACCAAAGAACTGATCACTTGGTTCTTTATCCACTCCCCATGATTCTGGTCATTTTCATAATTCCTGATTTATTCTCGACTGATTTATTGAGTGATTAATTAATTAATTATTGAAATAATAATCTCAGGTATCACCCGATGGACCTCCGGGGGAGCCAAGGCCGACCGAGCGTCAGAGAAGTGTTCCACGCGCCAACCACCCTAACCAGTCACGCCGTCGACTGGAATTAATTTTAATTTGCTTGAGTTGACTGAACAGGGACTAAGGCAGGCATGCCACCCTAGATGCCACGGGGTTATCCCTCATGATTCGTGGAGCGGCCACAGTTGGCGCCAGGAACGGAGGATTTAGAGTGGGGAAGGATGCATTTCAAACACTTGCTGTGTCTCACGATGGAGAGATGGGATGGGGTTTTTTCCCCCTCGATCTATCGATTATGATTCTTCTGAATTTTCTTAAGAACAAGGAATTCTACACTATCGATTAATGATCACCATCTTCATTCTGGATAGATAAATGGATGAATGAATGAATGAATGAATGATGTATCAACTCTGACTGGTTGATCCACAGAGAAACTCATTGTTTTTGTCCGAGAGAGATTCTAGACTCTGAATCACTGGTGGATCCACTTCGACCTGACTTGTGGAGCCCGGAAACAACTCATCGAATGTTGTCTCCTCACCGCAGATGTACCTGAAGGGAACTGACCCTAAGGCAGGTACAAAACCAATATTCCTGTCGACTCGACAGGAAAATGACGTATAATAAATAATATATTCCACAGAGGCTGGGAATTGATGAACGTCAATAGTTTCCCCCCCTCCAGTGGCCAAATTTCTCGTCGAAAAACCCTAATGGTGAAGATTCTGACAGAGGCAAAAAGGAAGTGGATCGCCATTCTTCGATCATGATTATTGAGTCCACTTTCCCCAGCAAGGCTGTACGCCATAAGAACACATGTTCGGGATTTCTCAGGGCCCTTTTCCAATGCTTTTGATTCGAGAACCGACACTGCCATGGATTTGGGACTTCATCATTTCAACCCTGGGTCAGGCTGATTATGTAACGCCGTTTACAAAGAAAATTCCCTTGCATACCAGCGAGAGGCTGGATGAGTATACTATATATATACACACACACCCATTATACAGACATACATCAATCAAACTTAATTAGATCATCGGTGTCTTCTCGGTGTACTGTAAGATTTCATTAAAGAAAATAATAATAATAATAATGAATCAAGCATCCTCTTCCATCGACTCCCAACCATCCTGGCCACCAGCACCCATCTCCGGCGCACCACCGTCATCATCCGACTCATCCTGATCCGCCTGGAGGCCGACCATCCGCTCCTGGACTTCGCCTTCCAGACCGGGGAGACGCGACCCAAACGCCCGGCGCACCGCCGCGTTGGTCGAGGTGTCCCACACCTGCACCACGCCCTTGCTGCCGGCCACCGCCAACCGGAACCCGACCTCCGGGTCGGGCGCAAACGCGGTCGAGAACACCTTACCGACCTCCAGTTTGCGCGACACCACCATGCTGGGCCGGTCGTTCTCGACATTCCACAGCTTCACCTGCTTGTCCGTCGATCCCGTCACGATGAACCCAGGGATCGAGCCGTTGACATCGAACGCCGACACCGACTCGTCGTGCGCCTGCAGCGACCACACGGGCTTCGACTCGGCCGGGGTGGCGGGCAGGTTTCGCGCATCGTATCGGTACACCATCCCGCCATCGGTCGTCACGTAGAAGTAGTTGGGATCATGCACATCCCACCGAACGTTCTCGACGTCGGCGTCCACCCCCCACCGCGCCTTGGCGTCCGGGCTGCGCATATCTGCCGCCACAATCGTTCGGTCGTAACTGCCGCTGAGTAGCACGGTGGATTCCCTGGGATGCCAGTCCAACGCGCACACTTTGTCGGTGTGGTGCGAGTAGGACTTGGCGCACTTGGTCGTGTTCAGGTCCCAGAGTTTCACCGTGCGGTCGGCCGACGCGGACGCCAGCAGATTCCGGTGCTGGCGATTGGCCGACAGCGCGAGGATGGAGTCAACGTGGAAGTTCTCGTTGGCCTTGCTCTTCTTCTTCTTCTTGGACGGCTTCTCCGCATCATCGCCTCCCTGTCCGAGGATCGCGTTGGGGTACATGCAGTCAACGACGTCCAGGTCCCAGATCTCAATATCGGGTTCCATGGTGCCGATGGCGACGAAGTTGCCCGATGTTTTCCCCTCGGCGGCCTTGCCTACGGGGATGTCGAGCCACTCCAGACAAAGCGGAATGGCGGGCAGCATGATATCGTGGTGCACGTAGAGATTGGCCTCGCGGTCCTCGTAGACATAGACCTCGAGATGGGCGACCTCGTCCTCGAGCTTTCCAGCCAGGATCAGATTGTCGGTGGGCATGATTTGAAGCTCCTCGCGATCTTCGTCGGCCTCCTCCTCCGGAATGACCAGGTAGGGATCCTCCTCGTTGGGCTGGTGATAAGCGAGCGATTGCACGTTGCCGAACATGGTGATCTTCTCGCCATCCTCGTCGACTTCGTCGCTGTCGTAGTGGTCAAGGTCGTATTCTTTGAGGTCATCATCACTAGCAACCCGTTAGTATGACAGCCTCCAAACATCTCAATATGCGCAGCTGAAGTTTACATACTCATCCTTGCCCTCTGTAGCAGCCTTCGAAGCATCGGCTCCCTCGTTGGAATCCTCCTCCATCTCATCATCCTCGCCTGCCCCTTCCTGCGCAGCTTTCAAGTCCCCTTGTGCCTCTTCCAGCTGCATCCGCGCCAATTTCGATATGCGATCCATCTCCTTCTCGTCGATTTCATATTTGGTGGGGAACTGGGCAGCGACGCCTCGTCGCACCCAGCCAGTGGTAGTAATCATGGACATCGTGAGAACCGAACTTTTATCATAAATACTTTTCGTAAACCAAGTCTAAGAACAACAAACTCGAACCAATCGGGAAGGGGAAAAATGAAAAAATGAAAAGAAAAGAATCAACAGCCCGCACACAAGGGCCTGAGCAAAATGGGTTGGTTGGGTTGGTGCTTTTTACAAGTTGATTGATTTTTTTTTTTTGGAGGGACAAAACCTTCCGCCCGGCAGAATTCCCGACATTTCTCACCGCCCAGCGGGGGAATCGGGAAATCGGAGCGGAGAATTTCCCAACTACGGGAGATCAAACCATCCATCCTTCACCCTATATCAATACTACAATACAACAAACATTCCAAAATGCATTCTCATCTCCACACCCCCCAGAATGCTAGTATGTTTTGCTCGTCTTTTTACCTACATCCGTTCCTACAATTTAGACTTTTTTTTGCTAACAAGAACTCACCTCCAGACTGCGAAGAGATCATGACCGCCCTGGACGAATGCCACGCCCGCGGCTTCTTCCACAAAGCCATCGGAAGCTGCAACGACATCAAGCGCGAAGTGAACAAGTGTCTATCCGCAGAACGATTTGAGCGGGCCAAACGGAACCGGGACCAGGCGAGACAGAGTCGCAAGCGCATTGAACAGATCTGGGCCGATGAGAAGGCGCTCGAGAATGGGTGGAATTCTAACTCGCCGTCGAATTCGGGGGAGGCCGCTCAGAAGTGATATGTGATGATGAGGGGGAAAAGAGGGTGTGTATTTTCATATGCTGTGCATTTTGGATGCGACTGGCGTTTGGTTGATCTTTTTTTCTCTGTATAATTACCTAGCGGAAGTATTTATATCCCAACTCTGCTTGTTGCAAATTTCGTAATTCGAGTCTTGAAGAATATACAGCGACCTACCTAATAAAAGTCCATCTAAGCAAAAAAAGAAATATAATGATTTATTTTCCCCTGAACGCCGTTCATGACCCAAATACGGTGGAAGGAATGAATGTACCTTCTTGGGAAAGAGGAGGTAAGCACATTCATTCCTCCATCGCATCCGCCTGTCCACCACTAGCATCAACGCCCTCGCCATCACCACCGAAACCCTCCTCAAATCTTGGCCCCTTATTATGCCGCCGCCGCCTCTTCGGCTTGGGCGCACTATCCTCGCCCTCCTCCACGTTCTCTTCTCCATCCTCTTCCCGCCGCACTCCTCCCTCCCTCTTAGCTGGCGCATCCTCCACTCTCTTCTTCGGCTTCTTGACACTCAACGGATTCGGCGCCTTCACCTGATTCTTCTCCTTCTTTTTCTTCTTCGACTCCTCCCCCGCCACACCCGCAGCCTTCGTCTTCTTCTGCGGCTCACTCAGCCCGGCGCGGAACTTCCCCATCTCATACCCCTCGCGAATGCCCTCGGACAAGCGACTCATCGGCTCCAAAACCATCACCGACCGCTTGACATACACGATCGGCACACCGGCAATAGCCCTGGCGCTGGCACGGAGGGTCTGGGCGCGACGCAGCGCCTTTTCGCTCTCGATTTCGGAGGCGTTGCGTTTGCGCTTCTGGCCCGTGGCATTGTTGCCGCTGGAGGACGACTCCTTGGGCATGGGTGGATCGGCCGTCGCGAGAGTGTAATGTTCCTTGTTGCGATTGGCCTCCGTGGACGGCGACAGCAGCGAGAGAAGACAGGCGGTCTCGTCGATGGGGGTGTTGTCGGCGTTATGGGAGCAATGTCGGAGGGGGACTTCGGTGGGAGGAGGCAGATGAGGTGGGCGGATGGGGTTGTTTGTGCGGGGATGAAGTGGTTGATTGGCCATCATTGCTGCTAGGGAGCATTTCGTCAAGACTATGGAGTGATATGTTAGTCGTCTTTGGGGGGATATTTAATGGGGGGTTTCCTCTAGAGAGTGAGAGAGAGAGAGAGGGCTGGGTGGGTGACACATACGAGGCTTGGGCTTACCCTGGAGGGTTCGCTCCAGGGCAGGGATGAGTTCCATTTTGAAGGAGTGGACAGCTCGCAGAAAATTCGAATCAACTATATCAAAATCATTCAGCGTCAGCATTGGTCCATCGCCATTGAGGGTCGAACGGCGGCAACCTACCGAGGACTTGATATGGCTCGCGGAACCCGAATGCCAGCTCATACTGGTGCATGAGCTTGCGATACTTCTTGGAACGTTTGGCCCTCATTTTGGCAGAGGGGGAGGGTTTAAATTGGGTGAGATTGGGGAAGTTGATGCGATCGGAGTCGGGAGGATTGAAACTTTTTTGGAGGGAGAATTTATTTGATTCTGCCGGGCGGAGAGGAGCTTTAGAGGTGGTCTGTGCGCTGGTTTCCACGAAGTATAAAAAAAGTACACAAGAAGAGGTAATCAATAAATTGAAGGTGAGCGAAAGGAGAAAGCTCATGCTGATCTGAATGCTGTGAGAGACAAACTCCTGAATAGACCTAGTATATATAGAAACAAAAAAAAGAACCACGACTGATCTTGGACCTTGCTTAAGAGTGGTCAGCGGTTTACATGATTACGTCTGATATCCTCCATAACTAAGAAATCTAAAATAGCATATGTAATCTAGTGATGTTATGGGTATGAGTAAGTCTATATTAATAAATGAAGCTGACTGCGGCGCAGTCCCCCGCCTGTGGCTAGGATGATCGATATGCGAGTCCCCATCTGTATTCTAATATGCCACTTAGATGGCTGTTCGATGTTCGCTCGATTATTTCCTCTCAAGACATATGTCGAGAGGGAGTGTCTGTTGAAGCGGCTCGGCGCGTGTTGTCCTGGCTTTTATGATGAAAGTTGGACGTCTGATATCGCGCAAGGATAAATCCCTTGGCCTGATCCGATCCGGGTCTGCGATGTTGATACCTAGAGGTGAGAGAACCTCCAGATCAACTAGGAGTGATAGTTTTCTTTTTGAGGGGGTGCATTCCCCAATCACTCCCGGTCAGCGATCTCGTCTCTGACACGCCCCAGCGACAACACTAATATCATCCATTTTACCTGCACCAGTCAGTTAACGACTCCGCCACATCATCAACCGAAAAGAAAAGACCACTCACCTCCTTCGATGGCAAGACCTTCTTCAATCGCCTTCTCCATATAGGGACTTTCAGCAAACGGGTCCTGAGCCACCGCCAGAGCCGCCGTAAGCAACTCCCTTGCGACAAAGACCATACGATCTTCCGCCAGAACCGCAGGCGGCGTCCAGTCCAGCTCCTTCGCATCGTACCGGCCCTGGTCCCACTTCTTCAAGCTCTCCAGCGTGATAGAAAGGACCTCATGCTCCCACAGGTTGTCCAGTACGCCGTCCGACACCGCCAGTACGATGTCATCCTCCTCCAGATCGACCTGGGATAACACGGCGTCCTTGCGCGGGGTATCCACACTGTTGGTGCCTAGTTGCATGGGGCAATCGAACCAGTGCCATTGTTCCTGTGTGCGGAAGAGCACCGTCCCTTCGCTGGGACGAATCACGAGCACTTTGCAGTCGCCGAGGTTGGTGACGTAGAGTAAAGGTTTGGGGGATCCGGCCTCATCGCGGGTCCAGTGTAGCAGGGCGGTGACGGAGGTGGTGGTGCCGTACCATTCGCTGGGAGAGGTGGTGGCGCGGATGGTTTCTTCGTAAGCACGTTGGAGGTATTCGATAGGGTCGAGGGGAGGGACTGGAGCTAGGTCATTGGGATCGGTGTTTTGGTTGGTTTGGAGGATGCGCTCGACTTCTATCGCCCAGTAATGGAGTAATAATCGTGACCAAAGACTATCATTAACCGAATAATTAGTTATATATTCATAGACCATGTCACGTATATACATCATGACGACACACAAGTGGGAGGAGGGGAGGTGTGAGAGGGAGGGAAACATACGCAGCATGTCCTCTTGGCTTCGTCGCCCAAGCACCCACTCCATCATTCACGGCGAGGAAATTATCTGCGACCAGCACGGCATCATCTCCATTATTTAAACCACGAACGAGTTCCCCGCGGACGGATAATCTCTTATCCTGACTTTGATAGTGAGTGGTCAAGGGATCGGAGAAGGAATGAGAGGGCGGGGACAGGAACGGCGGAGGGAAAGGGCGCGACGGGCGTTTGGCGCAGAGGGCGTAACCAGTCTGGAAACTGAAGGGAGCTTTCGAAAGGGATGATTCCTGGAGATTGGACACGGGAGTGGTGATGCCATAGGAGGGCCAGACAGCAGCGCTGTAGGGCTGACGTCTTGTTGAAGGGGAGGGCGAAGATGACGGCGAGGGCGACACCGATGCAGCCAGCGACAATCGCCTGCGCAGGAACGACAGTAGGACGGTCGAAAGAGGTGTCGCAGTGGTGGGCACCATGGCCCGGTGCGTTGACGAGATTGAAAATCAATCAATCAATAGAATAATAATAATAAGGGCCAGAAGGAAGGAAGTATGGATGCGGTGGGTTTGCTTTTAGTGTGGAGGGAAGAGACTTTCTCCCTGACTTTCTTTTTCTTTTTTTTTGTTTTTCTGACTCAGGGTATTTTTAGGGTCGGAGATCGTTGAATCCTCCTGGTTGGGCCAACAACTTCAGCCTATTATGACGATGATGATGATTATTATTATTATTATTATGGCGATTATCTCGAGGAAAAAAAAAAACTATTTTATCAACACTTGAGAATTCATTTCTTGCATTTGTATCATTAAATCATCGTCATCACAATCATCATCTTCATCATCAAGTCGTTTCCTTTCTCCATAAAGAACAAGAAAACAAGCAAGATAAGCAACTAAGAAAAAAAAACAAAACAAAATCCCTCCCTACCCCCTAAAATAATCCTAGAATCCTTCGGCAAGAATTCCCTTGCATCCGATCGTCAGATCCCGCCAGACACATCGGTCAAGATGCTCACCCCATTCTCTCTAGCAGCCTCTAGACGTAGTTTCTGAAGTTCTTCCGCGAACAACAGCATGGCTCGATTCAACTCGACCGCAATTTCAAACGAATCCACATCGCGGCGGATCATCGCAACCCCCTCAAAGATCGCCTTGGCGAGGGTGCCACACCGCACTCCAAAGCCACGGACGCCCGAGCCCTGGCGCTTCTTCGTGACCGCAATGCGCAGCAGCCGCGCCGCACAGGGACACGGCCGCTCGGGGTCTTTGGTACACTCGTTTGCGCAGCAACAGATCAGGCGACAGACACACTTGCCTTCCTTAGAGTAGTCACTGAGCCTGCGATAGTCTTCCTCGCGGCGCACGTCCCCGACGCTACGGCCCTCCAGTTTGGCTAGGGTGGCCTGACGGTGGTCCAGGATTAGCCTGCGCTCCCAGACCTCGGGATCGACCGTGTGCTGGTTGACGAAGGGGAGCTCCGCGATGGGCACCGGGTCGGCAATGCCCGCCTTCGGCATAAACGCCAGGTATTTCTCGGACAAGATCGCAAGCAGTTCCGCGGGTGGCATCTGGTACATAACGTCGGGCTCCCACTTGCGACGGAATTCGGTCGACGCGTCGCCAAGCAGTTTCATCACGTAGCCCCGGTATCCGAGCAGTTCGTCGTAGAAGGAGCCGGCGTTCGTCACCAAGTCCACGACGCGGTAGATGTACGCGGCCTGGTACTGACTGAGCAGGTCGACATTGAGGTCTTGACACACGGTTGGCGCCTCGAGGATGCCCTTGAAATGGAGATATATCTTCAGCAAATGGTTGGGCTCGGGGACTACGAAGCCGTCTTTGCTGGACTGGCTGCGCAGATTAAGGTAATAGTAGGAACACAGATCGACGTTAGCCATTTCCATGATCAGGCGCGCGTACAAGGCATAATACAGGTTCTCGATCGCCTCGATAAGATGGATCACGGAGTTGGAGGTCGCGATATCCTCTACGCTGCGGAGATGGGCCAGAACGCCGTCCGGAGTATCTTCCAGCTGTTGGACGAAGGAGAAAATCCCACCAGCATTTAGCTTCGCACAGATGGAGAAATGTTCAATCTACATACCTCGATGCCATAGTACATCAGGACGATGAGTAGCATTTTGGCCACAGCGTACACACGCGAGAAGACCGACAACACGCTGTGCATCCATTCAAGGGCGTCGTCCTCGGAGATTCTGTTGAGGTTTTTGACCGCTTCCGAGTACAGTTCCCACTTCGGTGCGCCGACAGTGTAGGGCAGAGGAGGCAGCTCGGAGGGAGTCATCATCTATGATGATTTGGTTTGTTAGTGGTACGATGCAGTCTCAACGGGGGGGGGGTGAGGATGATGGCGACTCACGGCCGATTCGAACGAGAACTCGGTGCTGCCTGACACATCCATGTCTAAAGCCTGGCGACGATGAGTTTCTTGGTCGATGAGATCCTGCGAGTACTTGTAGAAGCCGTCGGTGTGTTCGCTGTTGACGGTGTTGAAGGTCTGGGCGGTCGTGTGAGAGTCGACGGAGAAGAAAATCTCGCGCTCGGCTGTCTTTCGCATGGCTCTCTTGGGTAGAAGCTTGTTGAGAGCTTGCTCCCAGAGCTGGGCTGCTGACCTGTGACCAGTGCCCATGGTGAGTAAAGGTGCTATGATCGATTGTGACTGATGGTGTGAAAGAGGAGGATCGATGGTGATAAAGAGAATAGGGGATGATCGATGGTGATAAAGAAGGTGGAAGAGAAGAGAAGAAAAAAAGTGGGAACAAGAAAGAGAACAGAACAGAAAGAGTAACAGAAGAAGAAATAGAAAGTGAGCAGATTAATGTTGTTGTTAAAGATTTGTGGCTGGCAAAGAAAGAAGCGCAAAAACAGAGGAAAGGAAAGTACCAAACATCTCCTGCATCTCGCTCTCTCGAGAGATAGATGTCTCTCTAACACAATCAATAGAGACGAATGTACACCCATATGATCTTCTAGTAAATAAAAGCATTGAATATAAGAAAGAAACACCAGGGGAGATTCTTCCTCCTCAGCAAGCATGCAGCAGACCCGGTCATCACAATCATCAATTAAGGAATAAATAGATAAATAGATACAAGAACAGAGGAGAGCAGCAACTACAGCAGCATGGGATCAACCTCCATTGCTGTAGTTTCAGCCTCCAGGGAATAGGGGAGAATCACCTCTGGAATCCTCCAGAGCGTCTTGTTTGCCCTATCTACATACTCCGATGGGAGATTCAGGCACTCATCAAAGGAAAGAGACTGGATGGATGAGGTCAGTAAAAGACACAGAAACGACCTTCAACAGAGAAAGAAAGAGAAAGAGAAGCTCACCTTCAGACTCTTCAACTCCCTGACCCATTCCAAACCTGCATCGCAACTCTCATCCGGAAGACTCTCATAATCCTCAACCCGTTGCGTCACCAACCGATGACAATGCTCCAGCCACAGCGTCTCCAGCTTCTGACCAGGAACCACGTCCTCCTCTTCCTCCTCCTCCTCCTCCTTCACTGGCTCCTCAACCTCCCTATCCAGCCCACCCAACCAACTCAAAAACTCCGGCTGCGCTCCCCGACACGTCCGCAACTTCAACACCGTCAGCTGCGGATTCTTCCTCACCAGCATCATCAACTGCCACGAGGTAATGCCCGCCCGCTCCATAATCAAAGTCTCCAACCCCCTCAGCCCCAAATGCTCAAACCTCCCCACCCCAATCAGCAGATTCCACGCCGTCGAGCACGGCGCCGGATGCAACCACGTACTCGGTCTCATATGCCCATCCCGGATATGCTGGTGCTCAAACCGTAGCGCCAAATGCCGCAGCGACTGCTGGCAGTGGGTGCCCAGAACCCGCGCCCCGTCCCCGTCCAGATCGTATGCCATGAACTCGAGCTTCACCAGGGACCGCCCGTAGCGATTGACGATCCGCGCGAAGATCCGGTTCTGGATCCGGATCATCTGCTCCTGCGTGCGCGCGCGCGTGCTTTGCGCCGCTGGGAGACGCCGCCGGGAGTCGCGTGCGTTGGGGGACCCCAGGGGCGATTTGCATAGGAAATCCAGGTTGACAGGCCGCACCCGCGGCTGGATCACGGATACGATGTAGTCACGGCTGATTTCGGGGGTGTTGGGCACGTTGGTGCCGAGTTGGTCTGGGGTCGCCCAGCCGGCTTGGAGGCAGGCGATCATCGAGTGTACGCGCTTCTCGAAGACGCCCAACCGCAGCCTTTTTAGACAAAGAACGTGAGAGCGGTAGTTGGTCCGGGAGGTTTCTCCAAAGGCGAGCAGGGCTTCGAAGGGGAGGTAGGAGAGTATATGGAGCACTATCTCCATGGGGAGATGGGTGAACTTGTCGGACATGCCGGTGGTTTTTTTTTTTTCTTCTCCCGGTGTCTTCTTTATGAGACGATAGAATGTATGCGATCCAGACGTACCAGGTTTTTTCTTTTGGGTTTTCTTTCATCAAACGTAATGTCAGATAGTAGATGTAGATGTAGATGTAGATGTAATAGCTATTTAGGCATTAGTAAATATGCTAACGACCCTCTAACAACACAGGTTGAAGATGTCTACCCAATCTTCCGGAAAAGATCAGACAAGATATGAGGCAAGTCAGATAAATGAATTCAGTTCTCTCCCAAGGTTCTCAAACCAGAGCAACAGATGTAAAAAAAGGGAGCCTTGAATTGGCCGACCTTTCTTGTCAGACGACGGAAATGGAAGGAGAATGACGACACACACAACGTTCTACATAATCGATCCACGCGACAGACCGACGGAACAGTGCATAAAATCCAAAAAATAAAATAGAAATAGAATAGAATAGAATCTCACAACTCACAGTTCACAGGACAGGGCCGAGACTGCCGAGTCGAGATTGAAATGAAGTCATGTCAGGGTTGTCGGCGCCGGGAATGGCAAAATTAAAAAAACGCAACACGCAAGCCCAAACCTAACGTGGACAAACTAAAAAGAAAGGAAAAGAGATAGATAGATAGATAGGTAGATAGATAGGGATGTCCCAGGGGAAATAAAGTTGGAACCGAAGATACTCCCAAAGCCCTGGAGCCGGAGCTTGCTGTCCAACACGTGTGAGGAATTCTGACACCGGAAGACCGTCCCCGAGGAATGCAGGAGGAGTAAAAAGTAGTCAAAGGTATGGATGGTATGACCTGGAATCCACCACCCCCTCGACAAAGCCGCATGCAGCAGGCGCAAAAAAAAAAAAAAAAAAAAAAAAAAATAGACCCAAGGTGGTCCGGTTGGTTTCTCTTTCAACTTGCTTTGCTGGCCCCAGCAGTCTATCCTGGGATTTGAGATGAGATCAAACACCCCGTCTTATATTGGTGGCGTGGGAATGACGACTTGCTGGAAATTGCACGCTATGCGTCGCGGCCGCATCTTAAACCCCCTGTCGGGTCATTCATTTGCGAGCAATGAAGGGGAGATGACAACTGCAGATGGGGGTAGGACAAACCGTCAAGGGCTGCGGATTCCCTCGGGTTTATTGAGAAGAATAAATAAATAAAATTGAACGCACTCGAGGGTGATGATGATGATTGGGTGCCACACGAACGACGTGCGAGAAAAGAGGCCGTCAATCTCTCTGATGATTTATTTGCTGGTCATTATCCCATGGATTCCTCTCTGATGGGGGGGGATATTGTCAGCCTGATGAATGAAAGAAAAGAACAACAACAATGACATGAGTATGTTCCTATACCTGATTTAAAAGAAAAGAAAAAAAAAAAAAAACATACACTCACCACACACCCCCTTTCAAGACCCACCAATGATGCACCATCATCATAAACTGACCTCCTCTTCCCCCCAAAATATTTCTCTCGGGATAGCCAAAAAGCAAATATGCATGCTTGGAGTGGGGAGGGCGAAGATCCGAGGGAAAAAGATTGTCAAGCCAACAAAGAAATGCTGGCCGGGAAGAGACGATGACACACGGCACAGCACATCACAGAGAGAGAGAGAGATACAACCGACCCAGGGTAATCCCGGCAAGATCCCCCCCAGATAGATCTCTAGGAAAGAAGGCATTTGCATTTCAGGCAGTCAACCTATCCCACGGCGCGCCGTGGACCAGGAATCCCCGTCAGATTGGCATGTCTATCAAGGCCGAAAGAACCGAATGGCCCTCTCCTTACAGCGCCTGTGCGACTGCGACCCAGATTCCCGGGTCGGAGGGTCCAATGAAGTGTCGTGGTTGGAAAGATGATCATTGGGAGAGGGGGGGGGGTGAGGGTCCTGTGTCGATCGAGAATCTCCATGGCTGGGGGATTTTTTTTTTAGTGGTTCCTTAGTTTATGTTGTTGAGTTCAGATCAGGTGTCAGTTTCTGTTCAGGGGGGGGGGGAAATCATCTTTGTGGCCCAAAATTGGAGTTGGTTGGATGATTTGCTTTTTTTTTGGCGCTGAATCGCTAGTGAGGAGACCAAACTAACTCCTCTCCTACTTCTTGGCAGGTTGACAAATACTCGTGAGAAACCTCGTGCAAAGAACGAGTCAGATAAATCATGTAAGGATGTAAGGTAGTACGTAGTACTACTCGGGAAGATGAAGTCGATTTACTCTGGCATGGGGATGGAGAAAGAAAGGGAAAAAAAAAAAGAACAATCGAAATAAAGTATCGGCTGCATTCTATACATCCTGCAGATGATGTCTGGTCTGGCTGGTCTTCTCGTGGCTCGTCCATCCTCCCCCCACCCCTATAGCAATCCCCTTTTATCCCTGTACGCGGAACGTACGCCCACTGGCCGTCTTCCTTTCCCGCTCCTCGTTCTCGGGTCTCGCACGGTTGAGGACTATTACTCTCGGTCAGCGATCGTATTACACCCCACATGAAAGACGGGAACTCACCCTGGAGGAAATCGGCCGTTCTCTTGCGCATTCGGGTGTGGATGTAGGCCTTCGAGGCCTTGATGTGATAGTGGAAATAGTCGCGGAAGATCTGGATATGGGAGATGTTTTCATAGCGGCGCTGAGGGGTCAAATGACGGGGGAAGAGAACTGCGAACACCAACGCATTAGAGATGTATTATCACCTATCAGAAAACCAAAAGCTTACCGAAGGTGACATAGCTAATCTTATCCTCGGCGCTGCGCTGCAGACCAGGCACGCCCTCCAGCTCCAGGGGAGGATCGTTCCGGAACAGCACCTGAGGAGCATTCTGCAGAGTCAAGACACGACGTCGTGCATCCACGAATTCCTGAAGGAACACCTTGCCGAAAATCCGGTCGGTCTCCTCACGAAACACGGTGCTGAAGATCACCGTGACCCGATCAAAACTCGCCTTGATGTAAATGGCTTCCTCCTCACGGTAATGGATCGCCATGACCTCTCCGCCTTCCTTGATTCCCTGGGGCGCCGATTCTGATGTATATCGCGAGGCCTCCTCGGCCAGTTTGGCGAATTCGTCGAACGCTTTCTCAAACGGCGCAGCCATGGCGTTCCGCTTCATCAGGGCGAGCTTCATGATGAGCTCATCACGGGCCTCCTGCTCAGCAGGGAGGTTCTCCAGGTCAATCAGCACCGAGAAGTCATAGCCGGGTTCCGGCGCCACGATGTAAGGGCCGTATTCGCGCTCGAGGACCTGCTGGGCGTTGTACTGGACCAACTCGGGGAAGCATTTCACGTTGATGGAGATGAGGATCTTGGTCTTGGATTCGGGCGTCGACAGGTGGAAGGTAACGCCATCGAAGTCCGAAACAACCTGGTCGATTGAAACGGGGGGAGCTCTGTGGGGAGTAATAACAAGCCGTCAGCGTTGGTGTGTTTGAGCGGGCAGCCAGGATGCGGGGAGACACCGTACCCAGAGAACCGCTCCGTCAGGAGGGACTGGATCAGCACATTCTGGTAGTCAAGGAGAAGCATAGTGGCAGTCCCATGCACAAGAAATCAGTGTCTGGAGGGGTGGTTGCGATTGGTTCTCGGGGGGTCTGGTCGTCAAGTCACCGCCACGGAGGGGATAATAATAATAGCAATAATATGGTCCCTGACATGAGGCCGGACGGAGGTGGTTACGTACGTCTCCCCGACAGCTGCCTGATGACTCAGCCAGGTCACATGATTCGGCCTTATCATTGGTTATTTACGGAGTACGAATTACATCAATTTCTTGGAAGCCTGCCTCAACAGGGGGCCAAATATTACGTCACGAGACAATTGTGTATCTCCGCCCCCACAGAAATGGTTGTACACACTCTCTCAGTCAATCCACGCAGTCAGTTCATCTGCATTAGTCGAGTCAGATCTCTGGTCTGATTCACAATGTGGGACGGACGTACCCTAGGGATTCCCATTTACTAGCCTCGTGATCATCGTTCCACAGCAGGAGATTATCAATACTTGTCTGCATAACCCCGAGACGGTGTCCGACATTCGATGTGATGGAGGTTCCCAGAGGGCTACTGCTCGAACCCGAGGGCCATCAATACGTACGGAGTAGACGGAAGGGTGTTCCGGTGTCTAGTACAGTCTTACTACATACTACTACACTATAACCAGGGAATGCATGATACATAAGCCGCATGCGTGTTCCAATATACGAACCGATCACCTGACACATTAGTCCCAACTGCTAGATACCTTAATATTGAATGGGAGAAAGGGACCTCTCCGACATGAGGCCAAGGCAATTTCTCCCTGGTCAACCCGAACCAACCCCCCCAACTAAAAGATATAGAGAGAAAATATAAAGTAGACCAAAATTCAACGATATTGTTGAGGGTATTCCCGGTTAGCCAACGCCTTGTGTTGAGTCGAATAGTCTCTCGAGTTTACCTCATTGGAACCATCCATTCGGCTTGGAGGAGCCCTTGGGGTGTGGGGCGTATATGGCATTGCTGGCTGGGGCTGTCTAGTTTCTCCTGAAGGGCCAGATTTAGGAACGGCCTTGGCCCAGTACTCCTGAAAATCGAATCCGAAACGGTTAAAGACCGCATTTTGGCCCAATAGAATATCCACGTGTTGCCATTTATGCCAGCGGGCCGGAGGCGTCACCGTGGCACAAATAAAAAACTGCTTGAACTGGTGGGAGTGGACAAGGGCCCACCCAGAGAAGAACTCAGCAAGGTGATCGGTATCTCTGTCCTCTTGCGTTAGGCCCTTGGGAATTTCCGGATGATCGTTCTCCGTGCGGAAGCCATAACCCGGGACCTCAGGAGAGATGACGCTGCTCTGGTCGAAAGTATCACTGGTGCCATCAGGGATCTCCCCCATACACACGCCTTCATTTTGATTAAGCCGCGTGACCGCGTTGTATATAGCGAGCCAGCTGCTCATAATTTGGGTGGTTAGCTGGAGACATGCGTGGCTTCATGATAGGGTTGGGTGTTGAGAACTTACATCCCAGATTTTGTTTCCTTTCGGGACAATTTGGTCTCCAACCAATCCAATATATCTGGGCGCAACATGATTTTCCAGCTCCCAAAGCGTTGTTTTGCCATATCATAAAACCATGTGAGGATTATAAGTGTTGCTTCTTGGCGGCGAAGCATGAAGTCCTCTGTTAGCAAGATCACCGTACCTCTGGGGAACAGGCGTTGAAAATGGGGATTTTCGGGGCTATAGGCCAATGGAGCTGAAAGAGAAAACACCCAGGATTGTTTGTTGACTACTTGCTTGTACCACGGCTCCCAGTACTTAAACATTAGTTTTTCGTGGAGCTATTTCCAGGTTAGCCAGTTCCTAACGGTACCAAGAATCTTAGGGGAGGACCTACCAATAAAACCCCATTCTCGAAGCCTAGAAAGTTTTGCCAGTCTTCAGCTCCTTCACTCGAAAAGACTGGCTTGTTGTGACGTTGGATAAACTTCTTTAGGCGTCTATATTCGTCGTTTGTCGGATGCTCGTCGGTTGGAAACATGATATAGAAACAGCTGGCCCCATTCGGGCCCCCTTTATCGATGGCTGACAGCGTTTGAAAATTTATTCCTAGCTCATCAAATGAAGCATCTGACTCAAGGCCATCAGGAGGCTGGACAGCCTTAGACTGGGTGATATGATCAACTCGTGCGTGTGATGTTTGCCGACCGCCACCAGGAGGTTGGGCAGCACTAGACTGAGTGCTATGATCAACTCTGGGGACATTTCCCTTAGACACAGGGGCTGGGTCGATATCCATTGGCTCTGGCCTGTTTGATATGCTATTGTTTGAAGAAGCCGGGTGTGGGAGAGACGCCCGCCTGGGCTGCCGATCACCCATCCCTGATCCATTTGGAGGAGGCCTAGAGTAACGGTCTGATGTATTTGCAGATGATCTAGCGTCTTCTGGATGAATACGAGGACGATCCTGACTTCTCCGCGGCAGCTTCACGGCTGTGCAAAGAAAAACATCTTTAGGCTCTCTAAAGCCACGGCCAAGGAAACCGAAGTCTCGCGACTTTGGTGGGAAAACGACCAGTGGTTCTTGACTTTCATCGTTAAAGGAAGCTACTGCTACCTGGTTATCTCGGAGTAGTTTTTGGCCGAATCGATAGAGGCTGATCTCGGTGTTGAGCTCTCCATCATTAAAGCCTTCAATCCAACCATTATTATAATCACCATATTCTGTTGACTGCGGAATATCGATGTCAGCGATATCTGTAGAATGAAGTCGTGATTGGTTGCAAGACACGACGGAAATAAGATTTCGAAAGTACTTAGATAGAGAATAAAACATACTCTGTCCCAATAATTCTCGTAATTTCTCAAGTTGGCAAGCGTCTGAAACCAGAGAATATTTCGCACGCCTGTTTTTTGCTTGATGATTTTCTTTCGCAAATACGGTTCCAGCTGGCATAACCTTGCTGCACCGAGCTCTTCTTTATGTGGTCCATAGACAATGTGTACCAAAACTTCCCCAGCGTTCCACCATAACCCGGGACCGGCATGATGAGTAGATGGCGCTTCACGAGGAGATCTCCATGGCAAGGCAGGGGTATCTTCCCGTTGTCTCTGATGGCCGCGTGGTTCCCGGTCCATCTCCTTTCTAGATGAGTAAGGTGCCACAGGTGGACTACCCTTTTCAGATGAACGTGGCGTGAAGCCAACATGAGGCGAGTCACCGGCAGACTGAGCAGTATCGGCGCTGATGGCATGTGATGGGTTTACATTCGTTTGAGCTGAAAATCCGGTTATTAAAGACTCTCCTGTGCGTAAGTTGACATTCGAATTACGTCTTGGAAGGTTAGCACCAGATTTTGGAGGGAATTCTGAGGGTCGATAAAGTTCTAGCTGTGCGACATTCGGGGATGGTTCATCCCATTTCCTTTTCTCGTGCTTCCATTTCCTGGACAGGTTAAATGCCCTGAAGGGGCCCGGGTGATGATCAGAGCTTTTAAGACGAGCAGGACCTGGACGGGTGTTCGGACCTGGACCAGATCCGAACAAGATCCGGGGTTGTTCAGGCCTCGGAGCCTCTGAAGTACGAGGTCTGCTTGTATGCGGTTGCAAGTCGAGGTCGCCTCGAGATTGTGCAATTCTCTTCCTTTTGGCTTCTCTTCTGCGCTTTCTATCTTGCCTATCGCGGTGTAAAGCTTCGTTATTTCTCATCAACCCCTTTACGTCAAACGGTGCAGAGATACCCTTTTCAATGGCACACTTTTTTTCTTTCCAGTCTCGTAAGGTATCGGTAGTGGAGAAAGATGAAGCCGGCTCCCAAGTGCACCGCTCGAGAGGATAACCCTCCCATTTGACAAGATATCGACGTCCATCCTCAAACTCATCCTCAGCTAGAACGGTCTCTACATCGTACTCCGACCGTTGGTCACTAAGGGCAGTTGACGTCACGGAGATATCATCTTCGTCGGGGTAAGATTCGGCCATTGGTGATCTCCACTCAACAACAAGTGAACCAAGGTCCCCTTTCTAAGTACAGTCTACCCCCGGTTAGGAATGGGAGGAGAGGTGATTGAGAGATAAGGAGTCATCTTAGGGTAACAACTAGTAAGGGTAACTCACAACTAATAACAAGGTTCACTTTAAAAGGCTCAGGAGAGGGTAAGGTACCTAAGGTACCTATAGTACTCCTGAAATGAATGAGAAGAAAACACTAGTCAGACTGGCACTAGGGAATCTGCCCTATGGATTGGATTCACTCCGTGGGGGAAGAATGGAAGGAGGAGGGGAATAGACGACTTCATTGATACATGGGAATCAGAAGAATAAGAGCCATCGTAAATCATTATCACCACCAGGAATCAGATGCACGTCGCGTGAGACGGACCAGGCCGAATCAAGAATATGCCACGTGACCGCGGGCGCTAACCCCAAACAGGGCAGCGACGACTCGGCAGAGCGAACGAGCACGGGAATCAGTAGGGAGACGGAGCGACAAACCGTTGGTAGGTCTGGATGACCTCCTATCTTCCTCTTCCTCTTCTCCCCTGCAACAACCACCCTACCTCCACTCCTGCCCTCTCTGTGAGTCGTCTCCCTCCATACCATTCCACCTACTGTCCTCCTCTATCCCCTTGGTGCCTGTGTTCTCCCCTCCCCTTGGTACTGAGACCACCCGACTGACCGCGCTGCACCCCTCCTGGCTTAGAGTACACGCTGTTGTCCGTTCTGCCTGGACCTGCTTTCTGAAATCACCCGCGTCACCCCTTCCACGCCAACCAACCTGTCGGATATTAAAGAAGCTGTTCAAGCTCTCGCCTAACCGCCCCTCATGGCTAACGACGAGTATGATGTGAGTTACTTTCCCCCTCCCCTTCTTGTTTGTTTTCTTGACGGACTCCCATCTGACCGTGTTATTCTCGCAGTTCCTCTTCAAAGGTAAAGTTGCCACTTCCCCGCGCCGTCCTTGCGATATCCCTTTCCTTCTCACAACCTTCCACTCCGTTTCGACCCGACCACTGACCGACGATGCTCGTTTCGCTCAACAGTGGTGCTGATTGGAGATTCTGGTGTTGGAAAGTCCAACCTCTTGAGTCGGTTTACCCGCAACGAGTTCAACCTCGACTCCAAGTCGACTATTGGTGTCGAGTTCGCGACCCGCTCCATTCAGGTTGATTCCAAGACAATCAAGGCACAGATCTGGGATACTGCCGGTCAGGAGCGTTACCGCGCTATCACTTCCGCCTACTACCGTGGAGCCGTCGGCGCCCTGTTGGTCTACGATATTAGCAAGCATCAAACCTACGACAATGTCAACCGGTGGTTGAAGGAGCTTCGGGACCACGCTGATTCTAACATTGTGATTATGCTTGTCGGAAACAAGAGCGATTTGAGACACCTGCGGGCGGTGCCTACAGATGACGCCAAACAGTTTGCCAGTATGTTGGGTCCCGAGCAACAGTTCTTTTAGAACGATCATACTGACCCTGAGACCAGGCGAAAACAACCTATCCTTTATCGAGACATCTGCCCTTGATGCTAGCAATGTCGAGCTTGCCTTCCAGAACATCCTCACAGGTTTGCCTCTCCTGATCTTTCCGGGTATATTCCCCAACAAATCGCTCACACTATGTTATAGAAATCTACCGCATCGTCTCCAGCAAGGCTCTGGAACCCGGTGACAGCCAGGCCACTCTCGGTGACCGCCGTCCAGTGATAGAGGTGTCCAAAACACCGGATTCTGAGTCAAAGCCCGGATGTTGTTAGAGACCAATTTAAAAAAAGAGAAAAAAAAAGACTCTGCTGCCTTCAGGGGACGACACGCCAACCGCAACGATTTTTATTTTTGTGATGTGATAATTGAATGGCCTTGATCTTTCTTTCCGTATGTTACTTAGCCTCTGTGGAGATGGTATACAACAGGGACGTTTGTTGAGAACGGCATTCAGGGGCATTGACATAGCGATGGTCCTTCATCAAGTGCATCCCATATTGTGTCAACCATTTCTATTTCGTATTTTCTTCTTTTTCTTCATTTTTCTTTTTGTTTTCTTCCCATTCCAACGTGTGATTTTTGCTCATCCACCCTAACTTATGAAATTGATTTTCTTTCTTATGTTTTTTCTTTCTGTTGCCTAGTTCCCACTGGTTCCTGGATTTGGAGTGTCATCGCTGGCGTCTGAATGTGGCTACAGGGGTTGTATGGGGTGTATTATTGGCAGTCTCATGATAAAATACAGTACAATATAGTTACCTAGTCTAGGCTCGAGATAAAATGCCTGTTCGAGATTAGTGATGATTGGTTGCGAAGGAGTTCGTTAAAATAATAAATCACTAAGAAGGTTAGGTAGGTACCTAGGTAGAGAGAGGGTAGTTAACTGCCTAACTAAGGATAGACCAACTCACTACGAGGTATCTCGGGCCGTTCTCACCACATGCTAAACTCCCCTTCTTTTCCTCCCGTCCCACCTCGGAGGAGCCCAGGATTGTTAGCTCCTTCCTCCACCCAACCGGATCCCGCCAAAGACGCCGATAACCCCAGTCCACAATAACGCAATTATAAGAGAGCTCCATCCGAATCTTTTGGAAGTCAGTCAATTGCGGAGAAATGGTGGAATATTTCACTATTTCATTATTATTCCATTTACCCGATGTCAAGAATATCCCCCGTCTGACAGCTTGACAGACAGAGTCCCTCTCGAGCCGATAACTCTCGGTAGACTTTTCAACTTCATACGTAATCGCCATGAGCTGTCCGTCTCCCTGGTGGGGGGGTTGAGTGAGAATGGACGATCAGGGGGGTTTCAGAGGGTCTTTAATTTCAGCAACCGAGATTCCAGAACCAATTGCCCAAAGTCCATGACCAGGTTTCCAGTTCGAGGCCAATCGATAAGGTAAAAGCAAGTTACAAGTGCATGTTTGAGGGATTGTTTGAATTCCATTAATTATTTTGACTAGCAAAAAGCTTACATGTTCCTTATAATTCTGATCTCCTGATTTCTTGACTATTATTCTAATGTTTTCTACATACTCGTCCTTCTTTATGACCTACTAAAAATATCGCCGAATTTCTCACCATTCTCGCGGGATCAGTCTCCTAACAACCGTACATGACCCTCTAGTCCGTCGTCACATAACGTCGAACGAACAAAAGAGTGACACTCTGTATGCACATGTCTACATTAGACCAATTTACAGGATATCGTAAGGAATCGCTTTAAAATCATGAGGCAAAGAAAAATTTCATTTATTTATTACATGGGGATTGTACCACTATTATTGGAGACCAGCAGCACTCCTACCCTAACATATTCGGAGACAAACAGCCAAAGAACTCCTTAAAGACACAGTTCTATCTTATCTTCAGGCCAGTCGGTCGGTAGCTGGAGGATCTACCGCAAGATTCTGCAACTACTCCTTGGTTTTCTCGCTTAAAGGAGGCTTGCGTAGAGCTATGCACGGTGTATAGCCTCTCTTCTGCAACGCAAGGCTTAAAGTATTGGGAGAAACAGATAAGTCAAGAGCTTTGATACCATTTTTATAAGCCATTCGCCGGTTATTAACGATATTACCGTGCTTGACCGGACTATCTGTAGTGGTCATGATACTCTATTTTGAAATGATATAGATCACGTTGCCCGTTGGGGATACCACATTTACCATCTTGACCCAATGATCTCCTCAACTGTAGCACAGGAGTTCATAATATTCTCAGAGCACCAACTGGACGTATCACCATATTATCAATAATACAACTGTAGAGAGAAACCACCCAAGGATGTCGGCATAAAACGACAGCCGAAATGTGGGGTTCGGCACAGTGGCCTATAGTATCATGCTTGTATTTCTGTCGAAGTCAAGTATATCCGGTAAGTCACAGCCGGAATTGTGTCAGGTGTACAATGTTCACCAGGAGTCTGCTTTTATTTTACATACAAGACATTAAAAGTGCAGATTCTATAACACGACCCCCATCTATCCATCTACTACACCATGACGCAGACTATACCAACCGAGAACCGGATCAAGGTGCCTCTGAGTAGCGCACATGCCTTCACCCCACGCCAACTCCGCATCGTCACCATCGGGGCCGGATACTCGGGTCTGATTCTCGCACATAAGCTGCGCTATCAGTATCCGGAGCTCGAGGAATTTATCTCCCATACCATCTATGAAGTCAGATCGGACATTGGGGGAACATGGTTGGCTAATAAGTACCCGGGGGTTCAGTGTGATGTTCCGGCACATATCTATGTATGAATCGATCGTCGAACATTGGCCATCTACTTATCGCAATAGGCCTTTCCGTTCGACCCTTACCCAGATTGGAGCAAATTCTACGCCTCGGGCCAAGAGATCCACGATTATATGAAGAAAACGGTCAAGAAGTGGGATCTGGATCGAGATGTCCAGTTAAACACCGAGGTCGTCGGTGCCTTTTGGGAAGAAGACCGGGGCCAGTGGAGACTCCAGGTACGCAAGGATGGCGTGGTCCACGAGGAATATGCGGATGTTCTGGTCTCTGCGCAGGGGTTTCTCAAGTAAGTTTTTTCGACCATTATTTTATTTTATTTTTCATTTTTGTATGCGATTCTGACAAGGATATATATAGTGTGTGGAAATGGCCCACGGTGGACGGTCTCCATTCGTTCCAGGGCAAGCTGGTGCACTCAGCAGACTGGGACCACGCCTACGACTATGCCAATAAACGCATCGCCATTATTGGCAATGGGTCATCTGGGATCCAAATTCTTCCTCAACTCGCAAAGGAGACAGGAACCGAGGTAATCAGTTTTCAACGGGGCCCAACTTGGGTCACCTCGCGCTTGTCTCCGGCATCGCTGCTCGGGCGTGACGACCCTACGCCCAACCCTGAGTTCACCGCGGAGGACAAGAAGAGGTTTCGTGAAGATCCTGAATACCATCACCAGTACCGCCGGAATATTATCCATAATTATAACAAGGCATTTAAAATGGTACGTGGAGAGTTGGTGATTATATACATGTATATATACCTACATATATATGAGACCACCAGACTAACATTAACGTTGGAAAATCCAAAAGTTCCGCAAAGGTTCCCCAGAAAACATCAACGCAACAACCAATGCCACCAAACAGATGGCCGCGAAACTGAACCACCGAGCCGATCTCTGCGAGATGTTGATTCCCAAATGGGAGCTTGGCTGCCGCCGAGTGACTCCCGGCGAAGGCTACCTCGAGTCCTTCCTGCGCGACAATGTTTCCATAACCCAAAGCCCCATCACCATGATCACCGAAGACTCGGTCCTCACTGCGGACGGAAGGGAATACAAAGTCGACGTCGGTAAGTTTATTATCCCTCCCACTCCAACTGACGAGATCTATTCTAACGCCCCGAGCAAGTCGTATGCGCCACGGGCTTTGACGTCTCCCACTGTCCCCGGTACCCAATCATTGGACGAGACGGCTGCAGCCTCGCAGACAAGTGGGCAGATGAGCCCGAGTCGTATCTGTCCGTCGCATGCCCGGGCCTTCCAAATTACTTCATTTTCACAGGTCCCAACGCCGTGGTCGGACACGGCTCGCTCATGGAGGCGCTGAGCTGGGTGGCGGAGTACATGGTGAAATGGATACGCAAAATCGCCTCCGAGGAGATCAAGTCTATTGCACCGCGGCAGGAGGTCGTGGATGAGTTTACTGCGTATGGAGATGAGATTCACCGGACGCTGGTGTGGACGGGAGCCTGTCGTAGCTGGTACAAGAAGGGAAGGGTCGATGGACGCGTTACAGCGACCTTTGCGGGCAGTGCTCTCCTGTTCAAGCGCATGGTTGAGAACATCCGGGGCGAGGATTTTGACATTCGATATCTGGGGCCGAATCGGTTCCGGTTTCTGGGTGACGGGTTCACGGAGTATGAACTGGATCCGAAGAATGATTTGGCGTGGTATATTCAGAAATGAGTTGTTGGACTGGGGCTTGGAGTGTATAATCCACCATGAATGATACGCCGAGTGCCGAGGCTAGTACCTCATTTAGAGATAGTTAGTAGTCACCACAAATATTTGGCTGAATGATGGACTGTGTGATTCAATTAATTATCCTGACTAGAAAAAGCTTGCATGTCCCGTACAATTCCAATCTCCCGATCTTCGACTGCCATTCTAACTTCCTCCACGTTCTCACCCCTCTCCTTCATGACCCATTCGAACGTATCGCCAAATGTCTCGCCATTCTCACGGAACCAGTCTCCCAACGACCGCACATACCCCTCGACCTGCTCCTTGAGCGGCGCATGCTCCCGCAGCCACAACACCTGACCCGGATCAAGCTTCATCATGTCTTGCACGACATAGTAATGCGGGATCTCATCCCCCCACCCTTCATACCCCGGATCATGGAAGAGATCATTCCGGAACCGAGACCTGTATTTTGCAGGCGATTCGGTAAAGTTGCTAGGATGTGCGGTATGGAAGTGCGAGTCCACCGGATTGGGATTGGGGTTGGGGTTGAGAAACCCGTAAGCACTCGTAGGATCGCTGGACGGGTAATTCAAATGAATATTGAAGGTCAACTGATGATTCGTCCCGGGATACCGTTTATGAAATTTGCGCTGGATGGTCCCATTGCTCGGACAGATGTGGTTCTGCACGACATCGCCAATGACCGCGCGCAGGTCTTCGATCTCCGCCAACTCCGCCGTGGACCAGTTATGGAGCAGCTGGGCCCGTTCGGTGACGACGTGCGGGAAATTGCGCGTAAACCGATCATAGAGACGCACATGGAATGCGCGATGGTATAGCCAGAGACGATAGATTGCGCGACGGAGACGATACCGCTCGTTGTCAGTCAGGGATCGCCGGTTTTCGTAGTCCGTCTTCCATTTCTTGATGGGGTAGATGGTCTCCCACTTCTGGGCTACGCGACCAATCTGCACGGCTTGTTTGAGCAGGGCGATGTTCATAGGTGCGGTGCGGGTTAAATGGGCGGGCTGGCTTGAGTTCTGCGTGACTAGCTGGATGATCTCGTGCATGGGGCCGAACTCGATCTCGGCAATCTTCACGAACGTTTGGAGCTTATTGGACTGGTGGAAAATATGGCGGAGTCGGCGGCATGTGGAGGAGAGGTTTAATACATCTAATATGGTGTCGCAGGAGCGAAATACATGGAGCAATAGCTCGGTTGCTAGGTGATGGAGTGACATTGTTTTTTTTTTCTTAATGTGTCAAATCATCGTTTGTCAGCGAGGATATCATCAGTGATGATAAGGATATGACGAACAAGAAATCGATCGACACTGTTCTAGGATAAATTGTTCAAATTGATCTGTCTAGGCGATAAACAGGGGGCACAGCGCTGTTAAACTTGAGTCAACGGCACTGACGCAACCACGTAGGGATCTAAGCCGAGACCCCGTCCTTGGGGCTGTCCGAGAGGAAAAAGGTCTGGTCTCTGGCAAAGATAGCAAAAGGCATGTTTAGACAGATGTCAATGGCAAGCAGCCGCAATGGGCTGGATGATGAAGGAAAGGCCATAATGCGCGACAAGTAGATGTTGTTTGGATCGCGCAGGGAGACAGGATCGCCGACTTATATACAGTGATTAGCTAATCAGCCTTCTTGCGCATCCAATCAGACTATCTCTGTTACCATCAGGGTTACTGTGTATCTACCAGCCTCAAATAACATGTTACGCTACCTGATTATATTATCGATATCTGTAACAGTATTCCTAATATTCGAGATTGTAGAGAAAAGAGTGTGGAAGGGGAAAACCTGTGTCATTCAACTATTACGTCCTGTGATAGAAGGGCAGAGAATAGAAATAAAACTTTTGAGTTATTATCGCACACCAGACGCCAGCAAGTAGACCATGACAACATACCCCTTGCATCAAGTACATGTACATCTCCTGAGGATATCAAGTCTATAAGACCTAGAACAAGAAACATAGGGAAACTGAAGACAAAACACAGATGCAACAAAGCCCGACTATGAGAAGATTTGTTTCGTATCCAGAGCACCCGGCTTGCGCTCACCATGACCCATTTGCAGCTCCGACCGCTTCGTGAGACGGTCTGTTTGCACATCCCGACGCTGCGCGTAGCGCACAGCCTTGCCCATCCGGACGTCACTGCGGACCTGGTTCGGGCTCACATACTCCTTGTTTTCATAGATGACAGGGCCACCGAAACTGCCCTCGAGCATGACGATAGGCGTGAGGACGAAGCGCGGGCCAATCTCGACCAGGGAAACCTCCGGCTCGCCATCTTTGCTCTTGAGAGCAGGCTTGGCGGCCTTATCGCCACCTTCCTCCTTCTTGGATCCACCCTCTGATTCTCTGAGTTCGTAGACGCGAATCCAAATTTTGCCGTCCACACCGAAAATACCAATGATACGATCAACGAAGGGCTTCATGCCCTTGACGCCACGCTTCGGAACGCAGAAAACACCACGGAGCATCTCGCGAACAAGTCCTCGGTACTCGTTGCCGGGCTTGCTCATTTCCGGGCCTTGCTCGTCGAAGGAGCGATCGAAAACCACAATCCCGCGACCCCCCTTCAGGCAGTTGCCGCTGAATCCGGCATTCAGTTCACTCATCGTGTGCAAGTTGTTGACGTGGAACTTGAGAGTCGGTCCATTGGGAGGACGCGAGAGCCAGAGGTACAAGTCCTGGCCGCGCTTCTTAGCTTCGAGGAAGAAAATGATGTTGCAGGAGTGGAGTTCGGCAAGGGAGTTGAGCAGCATGTTATATCCGGCGGTCTTCTTCTTCGTATCGAGTTTGCTTTCTTTGTGGGTATGAGGGAGCAGGGACGCGAGGTCGGCCAGAAGGTGTCGATGGCTACAAGTCCAGAGAGTCAGTGGATGTGCTTTAATGAAATGTAGGTGTCAGGAAAAAGTTACCGATAAGTGACACCTCTGGAAGTCAGCATAAGAACGCGAGACTTGGGCATGAAGCCAGCAGCGAGTTGCGTCTTGACCGATTCGGCCGTGACTTCTTCCTCATCTTCATCGCTGTCGCTGGAGTCGTCTTCACCGAGGAATTCTCCCATTTCAATGTCCTCGTCCTCCGAATCCTCCTCCCTAGCCAGTCTTCGGGCCTCCTTCTTGGATAGTGATTTGTAGACGGACGCCATGGTTATATATGTGGGACTGTACTTGTTGCTGTAAGATGTCGGGGACGGTTTTCTGTTCTCCGCGCCGAAAGCTTCAGCGAAAATCAAAAAAGTTGCGGGCAGAATATTTTTTTAGCCCTCACCGCCTTCCCCACTGCCACATGCACGTGACATTCTAAAAGAAGTAATTATTGGCCTAAAAAAAACATACCCAAATCATGAGGCTACACATTCGGTATATTTGACAATTTTTATCTCCTCTATATTTACTAACCTCCAACTGGTGGGAATGAATCTAACGACTTACCCAATGCCGAAAACCCATCTTGTGCCACTTTCATTCCCGCCACACGGTTTGCGAAGTCCAATTTCTGCGGCATATCCCATTTCTCCTGTTGGCAGATCAACCCATATAGCATGCCGGCTATGAAAGTATCGCCTGCCCCGATAGTACTTTTCCAATGGGTCAGCATCTATGTAATATCCAGCGAGAATGGCAATGGCAGCACCGGCAAAGACTTACTCGATAACCTTGAATCCATCCCTTGTGTATGCTGGCCGATGAACAAGAGTGCCATGGGTGGTCTCTAAAGCCACAGCTCCATCCTGGCCCCACGTACAAAACAGGAGTGACCTGGGAAAAGCTATCAGTCTCTGGAAGAATGATTTAAAATGATTGGGAACGAACGCATTGTGTGTAAGGGAAGACTGTTTCCGAAGACATTCTTCAGCAGAGTTGTACCCAATTCCCTGGTTACATTTAGTGACTGTTTATCGACCTGCAGGTCAAAGAAAGATAGTAGTGATCATACTTCAGCCCAGCTTTTTGCATAGAAGACCACATCGGCTTCCATTGCAAGTTCCTGTAAACCAGGTCGACCGGGCTTTTCTACTTCAACGCTCACCCGCACTGACGGGAAGGCTTGCCGAAGGAATCGGATGCAAGATAGAGTAACATCAGGCATCCGTCCCTAAGCAAGGGAAAGCACCATTAATATCAATTGTGTATCGCGGCAAAATGCAGTTTATAATGGACGACAGACCTCGAAATGGAACCACGTAGCATTGGGTCCCAGGTCATTTGCGATTTTCGTAAATTCTTCTACCGTCATGTCAGGCAGCTCATTGTAGTTGACGATCGTCCTACTCCCAGACGCCTGGCTCTTGATAATGTAAGAAGATGCTGGCTCCTCGAACTGTTCTCGATAAATGCAATGGCTCAATTGTACGCCAGGTTCAAAATCCGACTGGATTCTCTGAGAGGCAATGGAGGAGCGTGCCGGTAAAACAGTTACAAGGTTTAATTGGACTTCATTCGTAGACGCACTGTGGCCTATTAATTGCTGAAGAACCTCGAGAGTATTTGGGCAGTTCCCTCCACGCCGCCGTGAAATACTCGAGGCTCGGAGCTTGTCATCTTCACCAGGATAATGGGGTGTTCTGCATATGGATTAGTATAGACACTAATTTCCTCGCATCAGAATAGAAGGGTGCCAACCAACGTTAAGATAGTATCCACATAGCATGCTCCAATTGCAACTAAGGACATTGTGAATTGTCTTATGGAGAACTATAAAGAAGACCTTTGGGAAGATCAACGGAGAAAGCACGTGTTGTGCAGCAGCCAATTGGAGGGGCACGCGGTCACGTGCAGCGACAACGACATCAGAGATACAAAGTGAGTCCATTCATTCTTCTACCTACACACTCCGTCCTCCATTTCCGCGTCAATGCTTGCTGGGCTCGCCAGGTACCTCTGAAGCCATACATGCTACTACTAATGCACCAAAGCAAAACCCAGATCGTTTCGAGACAGCCGCAAATACATTCCCCCAATGAACAAACCAAGCAAAATTTCAACAGGGCTTAAGCAGTCCGCGGAGCTTCAAATGATTACCCAGGCATCACTCCATCTCCATGAACTCGTCCTTGGGACTCTGGGGCTCCTCCTTGATTTTGGCAGGCGCCGTTTTGCGGACATACCATCTCGCATGCCAAGCGTTCGCACGTCGACCCCTGGTAGCCTGACGAATCTTGAAGCGGTACTGGCGGACAGACAACGCAACGGCGAGTGATTTTTTGCCAGACCGATCGGCAAGCTTCTCATTCAAAGCGGTGATTTCCTTCGAACGAGACGCCTTGGATAACGCCGTAAACAGCTTGTGTTCGCTCAGCATGGCTATGTTTGGATGCGCAAGGGGCTCCGTTTTACGGTCTCTGCCCCATTCGGGAAATGCGTTTCGCATCAAGTATCCGTACTGTAGGCTGTGGGTTCTATTAGCATCGATTATCGAGAAATGCGTCATTTCGGAGGGGAAGTAAGTTATAAGCATCGCAGACAGGAAATTCGGTGTTGCCCCCTTCAACGTGAGCAGGACCAACACAGAATTTGAAAAATGCAAACGAATGCAATGAGAGTGAAGAACACCTACCGAGCACCATTCCATGTCATCTTAAGCGTGCCTGCAACTTCTCTCCATACATCCTCTCCTATGTGTCCAACCTCATGCTTACAAACCTCCAGAAACAACTTGATCCTCATGGGGTTGTTCCATTTGGTTCGAGTCTTCTTAGCGGGAGCGGGATCTTTTTCAAGTATCTTCTCACTCATTTTGCCTTTAATAGATTCTTTCACATACTTGTTGGCGCCCAAAGACCATTTTCTCTTCTGGGTGAGCTTGGGGGCGCCGACTGGGATCATGGCCTTATCTGTTTCGGGGACCTGGTTCGAAATGTCCTGGGGTTCGGCTGCTTTGGCTGCCTTGGCTGAACGTTTAGGCATTTGTGAAAGTCCTGAAGATACCGCGAGGTTACGCTTTAGCCGTCGTGGACGTGTTGAGAAGGAATAGAAGATGATCGGGGTGGACTTACCTGAAAGGTTACGTTCTCAGAAAAACCAGCAACTTGAATGCCCTCGGCAGTACGGACAATCTGTCAGGACAATTTTCGCCAACAGGAGAGAATTATTAAGGTCAAATGCTCGGTATACGCCTTCAAGAAGATGTGGAATGGACTGGGAACAGAGCTTTGATAAACCGAGACACCAGTGTAGAGGTAGATAGGAAAAAGGCAGACAACAAGTCTTTGTTTTCTCACTTATCTCCCTCCAAACTCAAGCTATCGAGTGAAATTTGCCGCCGCCGGGGCTGTCGTTTCACAATTTCCCTGATATTGCCTCTCCTGCGCAGCCGCAATCCCCAGAAAGTATGGGACCAACCATAGAATTCATTCACCCTCTACCACCCCATTTGGTGTCTGGGATTATTGTTATTTTTTTTGTTTTATTGCTATGATTTTTGAAACTATGATCATCCTCTTGCTTTTTAAACAAAAGACCTGTAAGATCAGGCCCTTTGTTTCTAGAATAATAGAAAGCTGGTCATGTCCAGGTTTATGAATCTTTGCTTCACAGGGAGACATACAACTAGTATAATGATACAGTAGGTTTCAATTGGGCCAGACATTTAGGCGAAATCATGGGAAATAGTAGTAGCATTTATAGAACATACTACATGCCTTTTGTATGTGATTATGAAAGGCTTACTGCTATGGTTCCTTCCCTATATGGATAAAGGAAGTCACGGGATCCCTTCCTACTTCCCTGCTGAGCTTCGCCCCTTAGATAGTTAGAAGACACACCTGAATACCATCATCTGAATATCTTCCAATTCCATTAATTCCTCTGGGTTTTCATGAGAGCTCTTTCCTCACTCCCATGGGAAGCGAATTCATCTTCGCCTGGTACTACCTTGAAAGGGCATAACTAATGTTTAGAAGGAGTGTACTACCAGTCAACATTCCATCAATTATCTGCCCAAACTGATTCTCTACAGCGGATATTACAGGATCCAGAAAACAGTTAAGGTCACTATTTGAAGCAGAAGTATAGGAACCCAGTCAAAGAACATCTCATTCCCGAAAGAACATCAAACCAGGGAACAAATTAGGACCTTCCGCTCACACAAGATGGACACGTTTCCCAGCCGACTCAATAAACAGAAAAAGAACCAAAAAGAAAGAGAATACAAGAAATAAATGAGGATAGAGGGCAAGTGCCAAGTCACATATGCATCTCGTAGAGTTGCTTCTTAAAAATCCCCAATTCACGACGTATGGTTTTTATCACATGGTCTGACTCTTTGGAACCTCGCGGTGGCGTAAATAATTCATTCCTCGACGACTGAAGCTTCCAGGATCTGGCCAACCTGTTCGACCGTGCTTTTGACCTGGTCGTCATTCCAGGAGATGTATCCGTGAAGAAATCAGGAGATTCGGCGGCTAACGACGCTCCGCTCGACTCCATCGTGTCTCGGCTGTAGCCCGAATCCGAGCGAAAATGAGCGGAGGATGGGGTCTCAGGAGCGTAATGATGGGGCCTTCTTGCGGTGCCCCTGTGGCGGCCGGCTATGGGTGAAGGTGTTTCACCTCTAAGAGTCTCGGAATCGGAGTCTGGTGTGGCAGACTCTCTTTCCTGGACGTCGGCAGCTTGCTCCTTAGCTGCGGTCTGAAGATGGTTAAAGCGGTTCCTGGAAAATCAGTCAGATCAAATGGTTAGTGTTATGGTCTCGGTCTGGTTTGGACATAGGACGAATCACTTCAGCTGGGTGGGTGAATACTGCTTATTCCCCATGACTCTCGAGAGCTCGGTCCAACTTGGCCTTGGGCAGTCTCTTTGGTTGAAGACGTGAAGCAGAAGCATTTTATCTTTTCGGTCATTCCAATCGATCGGCGCTCTTCGAATGATTTGAGCAGAAGAACTGGACTGTCGCCCGGGGGTCCTCTGCGACCTCTGTGCCTGGGACTTGCGGGCTTGCGACTGGCGTGCCTTGGACCTGGATGTTTGGGGCATGATGAAACAAGTTTCACACGAAGAAGAGCAAACGAATATATTATATATAGAGTGAAGAACGGAGAGAGGGGAGTGATTGGGAATGATGTTGATGGAGCCTTTCTCTCTCCTCGAGGACGCATTACTTATAGCCGAGCAACGCGTGGAGTTCGCGCTGGAGGCGACAGACAACGCGTTTTCGAACGCCAGTCCTCGGTGTTTCTAATGGGAATGGATCGTCTGAAGTCATGGAGACTGATCTGAATATCTCTGCAGGTGTCAGGGAGGCTGCATAAGACTCGTATCGTTCGCATCCTCATCGATGCATTGCGATCCAATCGAAACCGGAAATTATGAAGATTTCCAGGGAGAATGGATAAACGAATGACTGTCGAGAATGCCTATACTCAACAGTCGAATGCCCGGCCTGATGGTTTTGATTATCGCCATTATTCCCATGGAACCTCAAAATTCGAGGTCTTACGCGGTGTTGGGCAACCCATGTCAGGGCAAGCCGAAAGGCAGGTACATCGGAGCTATCAGGTTCCAAAACTTGCTAGTTTTTCTCCTGCATTAGCTTTAAGCCACCAATTGTCACACATGGACAGGATTCCCTACATGAAGCAAACAAACTGATGCATTCACCGGTTATTTGGGAGGCTGGGGAGTGTGGCTATCCGATTTCTCGCACACTGCAGGCGAGCCCCTCCAACGCATTGGAGAGGAAGTTCGCTTCCTCCAGATTTTGACGCTGGTTTCCATAAACCTATGTAGGATGGCTGAATTAGAAGGATCTAAAATTAGGTATCAGAGAGAAAATGAAACGATCTCCCACCCCCTTGCCACACACCACGCCGAAAGCCGTTAATCCTGGGTAAAACACACGGGGCAAGTTGTCTGCCAATGCTGCAGTGGGAGATTATGGTTTACTATGTAGGATGGGCTACCCTCAAATGATTGAATTATATGCAAATATGTATCAAGAGATGACAACTAGATGGTGCAACACAAAGCGACATGGATCTTTTTTTTTTGGGAAACAGAGACAAAAGAAAACGCTGAAAGATGAAGCATGAAAACAATGAAACAAAAACATCGACAACCAATGTGTGTAGGCCTCTTTCAACAGGAACCATGGGCCTATTATCTCAGATGCGAATTGATGTGGATGTTGTTGTGTATCGTTGGGCTCCCGTGGCCGTGATTGCTATGATTATCATATGGTTCGTCGTCATGGAAGCGAGTGTGTTTGTTTTGGCCTCTTCGACCGTAAAACCAACGATCTTGGTCTCTTCCACGTTGATATCGTTGATTTTGATAGTCTGAGCTTTGGTATCCTGAAGTTTGAAACGGTGGAGTTTGATATGCTAGAGTTTGATATGCTGAAGTTTGATGTTCTGGAGTTTGAGGTTCTGGAGTTTGATATGCTGAACTTCGATACCTACCGCTTTGAACTCCACGAGGTTGTTCTCCACGGGGATGAGCTCCGCCAGTTTGATTTCCACGAGGAGGTCGATCCCCACGGGGGTAATTTTCACGAGGTTGATTTCCACGGGGATAATCACCGCGAGGTTGAGCTCCCCGAGGTTGATCTCCGCGAGTTTGATTTCCACCAGGTTGATCTCCCCGGGTTTGATTTTTAACTTGTCGGGTTCTCCTCATGGTTCCGTTCTGCCTGCCAGTGGCGGGGCCCGTTGGAGGTATATTAATGACAGCTCGAGGAGGAGGGTTGCGTGCATCGGACCTGGTTGAAGAAGGGATCTGTGGAGGTGGAGGGTCGTCGACACCTAGAGCGCCGGACATATGTGTTGTAAATGTAGAATCATCGAGGGCACCGACAGCCGCCCAATCAGATTCTGTCATGGATCCTTGGCTATATCCGGAATCGAACGGGGAACTTGCGGGTGCAACAGTGGGCCCTGAGTTGCTGTTGTTCGTAGAGCTGGGGTTGATTCCAGCGGAAGAAATATCGAGGGCTTCGGGATCGTATTCAAACTCAGAACCAGAACCAGAACCAGAACCAGAATCAGCATTCGCATCGGATTCGGAATCCGAGCTTATGTCGATGACTGACGAGGGAGGAGATAATGGTGTTAGGGTGATCTGTGCCGCTTTGATAGTCCGTTCCATGATGGAACTGGCGAGATGAAACTTCATCCCAGCCCACGAAGTCCTATATCCGCCGGACCATAGGTAAATATTGGGTTCGGTCAGGGAAAGAGTGGGGGAGGTTATGCATACTTGAGCTGCGCTTCGGTCCAATCTGTATGGAATTTTTCTTTGAAATTTGCCCAATTGGGGGATTTGACTTTTTTCATGCGCATGACGGCTAAACATATGAACAAGTGTTCATTCAAATCCGGCTGGCTCAAGTCGCGCTTTACGACGGCGGCGCGGGACTTTGGTACTGACTTGGCCTTTTTCGAAGCCTTCGCGGGGCGAGATTTGGCCATAATGAAACGAATAATTGCGAATCCGAACAACGTCAATGGGAAGGGGAAAGAATTGAGAGAAAGCGTCACTGGTGAGTACGCAGGTAGGTATGCAATGGACTGCCAGGAAGATGAGATTAATTCATGGCATGCTCTGCCTTTTGAAGACAACATAATTATCCCCGAGCCACGCCCACGCGCGTGTCAGACGCGCAGAGACGCGACTTGAAATTCTGTATTTGAAATGATATAGTAGGGAGAGGAATCAGAAATTCTGCAACGCCATGGTGATACCCTGAAGACCTAGTCATTAACCGGCGCAATCGTGCATCGGACCTGTAGCTCGCATCCGTCTGCGGCATCACACTAGGGCATACCCCTGTTGATTGAATCGAAACAGTTGAGCTGGAAAGAAAGAGAGACACACCAGCAGGAGAGAGTGTTGATATCCTCCCCCCAGCTGCCCAGAAGATACATTGAAGTCTATCCATGGATATGGACTTCATGGTGGTGGAACGAGACACTGTGCGTGGTTGATCGAAACAAGCGGATAGCGAGCTTCCCCCTACGAGCTTCAGTTGTCTCAGAGCTGGTCCTTGTCTCCGTCTGCCTGCATTAGCTTAGCCGCTATTAATCAAACGACAGGTCAATCTTTGTGTGACAGAGGACGTCTCCGTCAATGTAAAACCACAGTTAGTGCAATGAAAGCAATGATTAGAGTTTTTTTTTTTCGTCTTTGTGTCCGGGGGAAAAGTTCCCAGCATCTATAAACATCTTGCGGGACAAACACTGCTCTGCAGGCAGATGGAGCTCCCTCTCCTTTTTTTTCTTTTCTTTTCTATTTTTCAATTTTGAATTTTGAATTTTTTTTATTGTTTCTTCTTTTGTGTGTCCAAACGAGAGACTGGGAAGTGCGTTCAGCTGGCAAAAGCAAAAAAACCATCCAGAACCCCCCAGATTGGATGGCTAGGGCACGTAACCCCACGTGATCATGATATCGCGTGGTCCTGTAAACCTTCCCACACTCATCCCCCTAATGAAGATGGTGTTTGGTTTAGTTCCAGTGCATAATAACGATGGTTCCAGCAGATAATCAATGATGAAGTGATTGTAGATACAATTGTTCTAGCTCTTTGTGACGGGATCACTGCCCGGAAACAAAAACCAAGACATGCAGATAGAATCCAGCAGCCTTCATAAATCCCTAACCAATAGAGCAGTCTAGTCTAGATCTAACATAGAAATCGGCTTTGTTGACTTTGGTATAACGCCTATGTTGTTCTCTTTGCGTGCTAGGAGCCTGTGATGTCTGATGCTGGATCACCGCCCACTATCTTGTTACCATTGGACTGGGGGAGGAGGTTATAAAACCTCCTTGCTGTGCGTTGGAGTGCGCATTTTTCCAGCTGTTCTTCAACTTTTTAGCCTATTGGTACTCTATGCTACCATAATCTTGCTTATTTGAACTACCAGCAGACTGCACTCTCTCGTGAACTCCAATCCACTTGCAACCATGACCACTGTTCGACGCGGTAAGGCCATGCCTACCGATGGCCCAACCGCCAAGTTCCTGTATACCATCATCAAACAGCTGGATTTGAAATCTGTTAGTCGGACCCTCTACAATACCATAGCTATTGTGTGAAAATACAATGCTGATATATTTAACCTAGATTGATTGGAGCCTGGTCGCATCACAGCTTGACATCTCGAATGGCCATGCCGCTCGCATGCGCTACTCTCGCTTCAGGCAGCAGATGGAAGGCATCACATCGACTCCGAGGACATCTCGCCCAAAAAAGACTCCCAATAAAGGAAAGACAGCCTCCTGCAAGGCAGGGTTGGAGAAAGAGCCTGTCACCTCTCCGTCGCAGCCCGTGGTGAAGCCGGAGCCACAGACGTCTTCTGCGTACGAACAAAATCCTTATATCAAAACCGACCCCTACAGCCAAACCATCCTCAACCTAGCAGATATCCCCCATGTCTGCTCTCAATCTCCGGGAATGTCGGGGCCGTCGAATCAACCATTCATGAATCTATACCCGCCAGTTCCTCTGCCCTCGGGCGATGTGATCATGTACTCAGCACCGCCTCCTTATCCCGGTCCGGTTATTGGGTTTGAGCGCCAACCTAGTCCGCCGCATATCTGGGCTCCTATCAAGACGGAACCAACTGATGATGGGTCTATGAGTGATGTGTACATCAAAGTGGAACAGCCGCAAGAGCAGATCTTGGACCCCCGAATCCAACAAGTAAAGAAGACGGAAGTGCTGGAGACTTCAAGTGCATCGAATGGGGAGGATCGAAGCGAGTGATGAGGTTTCTTCTGGGGAGGGTGTAATCTTTAGATGTGTATGTTACTATTGACGTTGAATCTTGATTATAAAGGTGTTTCTCATTTTTCTCTGGCTAGTGTTTCTCACCGTTCTATGGCTATTGTGCATTCTTCTGTTCCCCTCTTCAGTTCTCACTATCGGTTGTCTGGCATCGCCACAACTTCACAACAACAACCAACTCTCTTCCCCATTCATTTCCGCCTCATCCCTTCTACTCCTGATACCCACACACGCCTCTCCAACTAAATTCTACTACTCAGAAGTATTGTACCATCCATCTTCCCACCCTGGTGAGAAAAAGTCTCCTGTCAACTCACTAACTTATTTCTCCCAGCCACATCTACCATGGCGCCCATCGTCAAGGCTAGCCCCGAGGGTGATACTATCAACAACAATGACGCTGTGTTCGTCTTCGAATGCCTCAAGAACCTGGACGACAGCAAGAATGTACGTGATCTAATTACCCTACATATGCGTAACAAAGGAGAACTAACTTCCTCGCAGGTCGATCTGGCTGCCGTCGCTGGCGCCTTGCAATACACCAATGTCGCCTCCGTTGGCAACCGCTTTAGAGCCATTCGCAAGCGCTACGGCTTCAACAAATTGGATTGCACCTTTAAGGGACCCTTCAAGACCATCACCCAGTCTGAGTCCAAGGGGAACCAGGTCGATGTTACTCTGAAAGTGGAGGTCAAATCGGAGTCCTCGGACGAGACTATGGAGGAGAAGCCTACTATAAAGGGCAAGAAGAGACCTGCCACCCCTCGTAAGCGAGCAAAGGCAAATGCAAAGCCTGTCGCTGCTACAGAGGGTCTCGCGAGTCCAAGAAAGGCCAGACAATCCAAGGGCAAGAATGACAAGGTCAGCGTGGCTCTGCTGGCTACTGTCGATGATGCAACTCAGAGTGAGGATGAATAGTTGGCTGGCATACTACTGTGGGGATCCAGGTCTTACAATGGGGTTGTTGGCATTATTTGGAGGCTGTGGAATTTGGTTTTTCCCTTCTTGTTTTTTTTTCTCTGGTATCTTCGGTCTGTTGGTTATGTTCCTTTGATGGGGGCGGACTGAGCCGAGGATTGTAGCTAGCCAGAAGTTGTTCCTGATGCGTTGACCCATATGAATGAGAGGTCGTCCATGACATTTTTTTACATCTGGCTCAGCCACCTTGACTTGACATTGTTGACCTTCTAATTGCCTTCTAAGAATGACTGGCTGACTGAGTAACAGATCTTCCCCCCCAGCTCGCCACTCCAGTGACTCGATTACCACAGCCTTCATCCCCATTCATTCACTCTAGACTTACTTCTGCCTATTCACCACCTCACCAGAAAATAGACCCAGATTTTATCTTCCTGCTGTTGTCATCCCGCGTCTTTTATCATCCCACACCACCTCCATCACCCACCTTATCATCTCACTTTTTACCAACTTCCTCTCAACCACCATGGCTCCTTTCACCCCAGAAGAAAACGTCCAGTTTCTCCTGAGTTGCATCCATCACGCAGGAAACGGAAAGGCAAGTATACCCTACGCCCACCAGATCATACCGGGATCCATCCTCTCCAGCCGCCCCTGACTCGAAAACATCCCCCCCCGCTAACAATAAGAAACAGGTGGACTTCACCGAAGTTGCCAAAGAATGCAACATCGTTACCAGTGGAGCTGCGTAAGCTGTGCTTATTATTTCTACGCCCCCTCCTTCCTAAGTACCCAATCTATCTATCTAACCAAAGCTATTCCCCCAGATCGAAACGCCTTGAACGTCTCCGCAAGGGTCATGCTGCTAGTACCTCCGGCGCAAACAATGCCGCACCTTCCACCGAAGCATCTGGCGAAACTGAGACCCCGACGAAGAAGAAAGGTACCCCGGGCAGGAAGCGCAAGTCTGCCACTACTCCTGCGCAGACTCCGACCAAGAAGCCCAAGTCCGTGAAGCAGGCGGCGGTTGACTCGGCGGAAGCGTTGGTTGACCTCAAGTTTGGCCCTGGGGTGGATGGCGACGAGGAGGAGAGCGATGCAGACGATCGCAAGCCGCTTTATTTCCAGGAGTTTGTAAGTTGTGATGGAATATCTGTTCGTTCCCGGATATAGAGGCTGATTATCTGTTGGGGGTAGGTCAACGAGGAAGAATACTAGGAAGGAGAGATTGGATACAGATTTCATCCTGCCATTTTGAAGGAGAATGTGATGAAATCTCTTGAAGCAATTAATATTTCCTTTCCCCCCACCTTTTTTTCCTCTCCATTGATTGATGAGATGAGATGAACATAATGTAGTCGCTTGTCACTTTCCCTAAATAGGAAATAGGGCACAGGACCAGGATAATTAGCGATTGCGAATTTTGATATTTTTTTTTTTTCATCCCTCGTCATTATTATTATTATTACTATTATTACTGTAAAGATACCAGCGATGCGTTAATTTCCATGACCAAGGTGGCCAAGGATCCATGAGGAGACAGGAGTAGTATTCTGAATTATGACCTGTCTAGCGAACTCGCCAATCGCACATGGTTTTCGAAATACATCACCAATTTTGATCATCCCGAGAGTCCTATCTATCACAAAAGCGGCAAAAAACAAAAGCCAAAGGAAGACAAAAGGAGGGGGGGTAAGAAAATGAGACGCCTAACTTGAGTTGACAGAGTGTGCATCCAGTCTTTTAGATAGATCGCATCGAGGCAAAGAAAGAAAAAAAAAAAACAAATACCAATCGATTTGTTTGAGCGCTTCTTGTCAATTTTACATCCCCCGAAGAACAACGCAAGCAGCATCAGGCATCCCCACCATACAAATCCTCCGCCGTATCATAGCATGGAAGATTTCCATAATAAAACCCAGGAATGTTGAAGATACCACCATCTTGGTTCATTCCCACAGGTTCAAGCGAATCACGCCCTGGATGAACCGCTGCAGAGTCAGAGATATCATCAGCAAACCCACCCACACCCACATTGCTAATTCTCTCATCGAGGATCTCGACTGCACCAGGAGCCTGTAGGGAGGTCATGCTGTGGGAGCCATCGAGCTTCACACCCCCAAACGTGGACGCGAAACTGGAAATGTTCTCGGGGGTCTCTACCTTACTGGTCACGGCGGTTGAGGCAACAGACGAAGCGGACGCGGGGGGATGGGGATCCATGAAAGTATCCAGCTCTTGATGGGGGGCAATACTGTGGAGGATCTCATCTTTGATATGGACTTGATGCTTTGGCTCAGAAGCGAAGAGGGGGAGAGGACCACTGTAGACGTCGCTGCCGTTGTCGTTGTCGTCGAGGGAAATGGCATCCATCACGCTCATGCCGCTCCTCTTGCCCCGTTTGGAGGGTGAGGTCATGTTCTGGCTGGCTTGGCTTTTGCGGCTTCGACCAGACGAGCCAGGCTTGGTGATTCCTCCTCGAGGGCCACGAGGGGTGCGAGGGGTTGAGCCCGTACTGTTGCTGCCACGGCCTCGAGACAGATCGGTGACTCCCTGGCTGGAGGCTTCGGCCTTCAGGTCTTCGGCCATCTTGCGATAGCGTCGGAAGCGACCTTCAATGGCGTCGTAGGTGGCTTCTTGGCCGAACATCACTGCCATGGCTTTGTAGTCGAGTTTTATGGAGGGGTGGGCGGCAATCATCGCTGCTACCAGGCGGTCGGTGGCATCGCTGGCCTTCCAGTTCACCATCTTGGCTTGATAGTAAGATGAAAGATGAGTGTGAAGGATTTAGAGAAAGTTGATTCGATTGAGGGTGGTCTTTCTGCTGTCAGTAATGGCAACGGGTTCTTAGACTGTAGGAGGATGTGGTAGCAGACAAGGTCTTGTAGATGACGGTCAAGGGACTTTTATATCCATTAACGAGAGTATCGAATGGACGGGCAGCCGGTGGGAAAGACTACGCCATCGCCCTGGGTGGGAGAGTAGACTATGAATCCAGGCTTAGATTTAAGAGGGAATGTGGCCTAGATTTAAGAATCGCCTCTATTACTGCTCTGGCCGAGCGGACACATTAGTGAGAGCCTCCGTCATTCGCTGGAGCCCACCATGGAGGGGAGTGAATAAGAGGGAAAATCGCCATCCCACCCTTGACCTCCTCCCGGGGAACTCGATGTGTAAAGAAAGACCGAAAAGACAGTTCGAGACTAACAGAAACTAACAGCTCCCGTGGATTGGACGATTGGCGGTGAATGCGCGGGGGAGTCTTCGTTCTCAAGGATGTTCCTGCGTTGCGTTTGTCTCGCAGCCAGTCGGGATGAGGCGATCCCAGCCGCAGCTGCATCGGATGTTTGAAACCAGTTTCCGCGGGGGGGAAAGTTCAAGTCTGTCTGCTGTTACTGTCTGTGGTTCTGTGATTCCCCGGATATGAGACCTGTCAGGCTGAATGCACTGACAGGAGATCGTGGGGCAGTACAACCGCCGCATACAAATTTGGCTGACCACGTTGTAGTGAATCACAGGGCCATGGCAAGCCCTAACTCACTCCCGACATCCAGAATGCTTCACCAGCGTCTTTTTTTCCTCGAATTCCCTCGAATTCCCTCTCTCACTTTAAATCCTTCTCTTCTCTCCTCTCTCCTATCTTTTCCTCTAATCTTCTCCTCCATCTCCTTGTCTCCCTTTCATCTCACTCCCTCCTCTCTCACCCACCACTCCCCTCCTACCACCTCTCTATCTCTCACCTACCACCACCACCACCACATTGTCGCAAAAATGCCAGTCAAATGGACCCCAGAAACTGACCAGCGCGTAAGTCTCCCATTCTCTCTCAACCAACCCAATCTCCTAACATTCTCCCCCCTCCAGCTCCTTCTCAAGATCCTAGAAACCCACGACTTCTCGCTGAATCCCAAAAAGGTATCCGACGCCTGGCGTACGTTTCTCCCCCACCCCCCCTGTACCCAGTCTATTTATCTATCATAGCCGCAGTCTTCTCTAACAAACCCCCAACCAGTGGCCAAAGGCGAAAACCCAAAGAATCAACCCACCCCTCGCGCCATCACCGAGCGCCTCGTCCGTCTCCGCCAGCTCAATAAGGACTCCTCCAACAGCAACAGCGAGGGCCACTTCAGCATCGGTAAAGGAGCAACAAACAGTGCCGCTTCTACGCCACGCAAGCCCCGCGCAAAGCTTACCCCTGGTGGCGGCGGTGGTAGCTCCAAGGCTTCGTCCGGAGGCAAGCGCAAACAACCCGGCAAGTCCAAAGTCGACGAGGATGAGGGCGTGCACGTGAAGATGGAACGCGCAGACGGGTATAACGATGATGGCGACGACGATGTAAATGATGTCGAGATTGTCGATACCCCGACCAGAAAGAGACCTGCCATGGGCATGAATATGAACATGAACATGGGGTTTCCGATTGTTGGGTCTACCCTGAAGCTGGAGCCCATGGATGATGATCCTTTTCTGGACGGTATGTCGCCTAGTAAGCGTGTGCGTAGGGCTAGTACTCTCGCTCCTGGTATGGTCAGCTACTTGGAGGAGGATGGGGACGAGGGAGAAGATGATAAGGATGGGAGCGGGAGCTCGAGTACGGAATATGTTCCAAAGCATGAGCATGATCATGACCAGGAAGATGATTATGACTTGTTTGCTGCTTGATTGGGTTTTCTGGGCTTTTGGCTGAGATTTCTCTTTTTTCTTAATGTTTTTTTTTTTTTTTTTTTTTTTTGCTTTGCCTGTTAGTAAAGACGACTTCTCGCATTTTGTAACAGCGAGGAGATGGCACACAAAGCGAAGATGAGTCTGGCCTGCAGGACATTGGGATAATGATTTGTTTTTAGTTTGTTTTATTAGTTTTCAACAGGAGCTTTCAATCAATCTCTCTATTCGCATGATTCATATAAATCCACCCGGCCATTCCACTGATACTTGTGCATCTGTTATTAACCCTAGTTTCTGGAATTACTCCATGTAGATAGGAGACATAGTGGATGGAGATATCCTCATGGCCCAAGCATGTAAACATGAAAAGAGAAAATCCGCCAAAGAGGCATAAACAGATCCAGAACTAGACCTTTTTGAAATAAGAAAAGGCAATCACATCTTCAACATTAACGGCGGAATCTCCATTATCGACCACTGAACGTAGGTAACAAAAAAAGAAGAAAAAAACAAGAGTAGATATCCGCCAAATCCCAACCAACCCAGCCCAACAACGATTCTAGTGTCTGCTTCGAATCATCCTAGAAGGGAGATCGTATCCAATGCCTAACATGCTATCTCCTCCTCTTCCACCTCATTCGTGCCGTCAGTCTTGCCATTGCTCTTCTCGCTGCCAGCCTTGACACCGTTCTTGGGGACGGCAGTCTTGACTTTCTTCGACACTGGAGAGCCGTCAACGTCGGCGTTCTTTTTAGGCCTGCCACGGCCGCGCTTGGGCGTCTCAGCCGGGGACGAGGTGGTCTTTTCACCATCTTGTTCGGGCGCTTCCGCTCTGACCTTCAGGCGCTGGATACGGTGCTGAACAGCGCTGGTGGTGCACTCTGATAGTCGTAAAGATTTAGTTAGAATTATATTGTTCCGTGGAGGAAGGGGGATGAGGGGAGGGTAGTTACCAGGACCGATAAATTCAGCTAGAGCCTTGTGGTCGAATTTGACATTCGAGGTCGTCAGAATGCCCACGAGGAGCTAATTGGTCATGTCAATGAGGGAATTGTAGTTTCTTTCGTGGTGAGGGCTTACCTTGGCGTCGGTTTGCTCGTTCCAAGTGATTCCCATGGTTACTGTTGATTTGAGGGTTCTTTTGTGGGTGGGTGGTGGTTGGTTTGTCAAGATTGAGAGGGGGTTGAGAGTGGGTAGAGAGTGTGAGAAGGTGAGAGAGAGAGAGGAGAAGGAGAAGAGGGAGAAGTGTGGAATGGAGAAGGAGAAACAGAACAGTCGAGGGGGTGAAACAATAAGAATTGGAAATACTGTAGGGCTGCCGGCTTTATTCACTTGAAATTGACTGTCACTTCCCAATCGCCCTAAATATCAATGACAATCCTATTTGCTGTATTCCAATCTAAACAGACATCATTATCGTCCAGTCACAATATAATCCATAAATATTGCTCCCATCCTGCGCCATGATCTCACTGTTGAGTCACCCAAGATGTAGCATATGATATAAGCCTAACCAAAAGATCCCTCGGCATCCATCACCCTAACCCTTCAATTGAAAGATAAACTTATTGTTCTCCTCAGGGTGATAAGAAGAAAAATAGTCATTGTAGAGTAACTCATCATAACTCTTGGCCGGCGTTTGGAGATTGCTAAACTGGCGGAACACCTGGCCCAGCGTCACGTACAGTTCGCAGTATGCAAGACTACAATAGATCATACCCCGTCAGCTCTGACAAATATGAAAATTGAACGGTACTTACGGCATTCCAACACACTGGCGAGATCCCTTTCCAAAGGAGAACAAGAACCGGTCTAAGACTTTGCCTTTCTCTGGATCGCTCCAGCGCTCGGGGTCGAAGATACCAGCATTTGGGAACAGATCCTCATTATGATGCATGGTCCATGAACTCATGCTCACCACAGTCTGTCTTGCATTAGCTAATTGTCGAGTCCACGGGCAAACAAACATACTCCTCCAGGGACATGGTGGCCATTGAACTCGGCACCAGGCTCAGGCACAACGCGTGGCAGTCTTCCGACGACACCAAACGAGAGACTAAGACACACATCAACAATTAGAACCATTCGATATTCCCATATCTCGAAGTCAAAGAGAGGGAATGAGAAAAACATATCTCCCTACCGAAGAGCTTCCTTAACCACCCCCGTCTAACAACGTCAGCCTCTTGCGCCGTACCTAGGTAGGTAGACCATTGGTGACTTACCAGATATGGAAGTTTCTCCAGAGCCACAAAACCCATCTGCATATCAGGATTCGGAAACGCCTCCTTCAACTCCGCCGTCAACCGCTGATATATCTTAGGGTTCGTCACCGCATTATACGTCGCAATCGTCAAGGCATTACCCGTCGTATCAGCTGCCGCAGCCACAAGAATGTAGGCCTCGTCCTTGAGTTCCTCCACCGTCGGCACGACATAACCCTCGGCCGCATCAGGCGACAGAAGCTGATGAAAGATTGTCGTGCGGGAGACCTTCTCGCCCCGATCCACAGAGTCCTTGACACGGAGGATCTGGCGCCGCGATCCCTCATGATGCCGCATCATCCGCGTCAACGCCCCACTGGTCAACTTCGCCAGCCAAAATGGCGTCCCTAACGCAACGCTCTGCACCGTGGGGAACTGCTGGAAAAACCAAAACGCCGGGCCAAAGTCACGAATCATATTGAAGAACTCGACGCCGAACTCATCATCCTCCAGAAAGTTATAGCAGTGGTCGAACGCATAATCTGTGATCACATCTACGGAGATGGCACGGAAGCCGTGATGAAGGTCTATATATCCGGTGGTTTCGAACGCTCTGCGCATGCGATTTATGAGCGTGGTCGCCTTCCCTTGTACGATCTCCTCCAGGTCGAGGACCTTCTTGCGTGAAAAGAACGGGTTCAGCGCCGAGCGCTTGATGCGGTGGATATCGGGGCTGGGTGTTGTGAAGGTCGCTTTTTCTGTGCCGAAGGCGCCGTAGAAGGCCGGGTTCTTGCCGTAGCGCGAGCCGACATGATATATCTTGTCGCAATTTTCAGGATCGCTGAGATGGATTTCATTGGGGGAAATTCGAACAATTGGGCCTTGGGAAGGTGAGTGAGTGGATTGGTTCATATGGTTATCATACACTTGACGCCGGCTTGCTTCGTACCATATTGCTCATGTATTTTCTGGATCTGCAGGTACAGGCGCCCTCTGTTGAGATTGTACCAAAAGGAGTACAAATATGATGCGCCGGCGAGAACTGGCCCAGGGATGTTAGCCAGTGGATGGAAATATACACGATAGAGAGCGACCCAGGCGCCGCGAACAACGATCACAAAGGCAGCCGTGACTGCCAGCAGCCAGAAGATATCAACCGGAGCCATGGAATATAAAGATGCAAGCGCCATGCCGAAGCCACACACGTAGCGAAGTTGCTCCAAAGGGGGGAGCAAGGGATGGAAGGGCGGGCCCAGGAATAATTATACTAACCAGCAGCGACTCCGCATGGAGGGGACGGAAGAACCCACTAACGGGAAATTGGTGAGTACGCCCCTCCAATTGCTTGCTGGCTGTTGTAATTAATTTAATCATCACTGCTACCTTCATGCGGAGATCACCCACCAAGCTGCCCCTAAGAACCAGTAGAAAGTATGTGCATCGTATTGAAGATAGGGCCATGGTGGTGTTTAAACTGGCAAACATGCTGGCTGATTGCTTGCAATTCGATAATGATATCGATCAATAGTCCTAGCGTTGCCGTCCAAGGCAGCAGCATCGCATGGTCAACTTTATAGATTGCCTCTCGTGGCCGATTTTACGGATGCGGCTAACGAGCCCCGGTTTCTTCAGGCCAGAACCCTGAAGAAACAGCCCCAGTGGCTTGGTTTTTGAGCAAACAATCATCGGTGGATGGACAGCCGAAAGTCTAGGGGAAGGGTCTATAATTGTCCTGTTGGCGATAAGGATATGCACCGCTATGACCCTCTGGGAAACCACCAATGAAACAGGCGACGATGACCGAGTTGCAGAGAAACCATCATATTAACCTTCAATGAAGAGCAGCCAGCCGTTAGCAGTGGACTGCTTTGCTGGCACGTTGATCCAGGTGGTCGGATTCGCCTGTCCGACCGATGGCCTGTTCTTTCTTTCCACCACCTGTGGGTTGCGAATGGCCTCTCATCTCAAAATTGCGAATCATGGTGGAGTGGGCCCATAAGACAGTGTCTCCACCATCGCCGAAAAAGTGCGTAGTAGGAAGGTTTCCATCATGCAGAGTACGTGAGTTCTTTTCGTCTTGGCCTATGGCTGCCTCACGAAAGCAGGCAGGCTCATGGCGACAACGATAACCCTAGTAAGAATTAGATTGAAAATCAGAATAATCATAAATTGATAAAAGAAACGCATTGTACAAGTAATATGGTATCTCCTGAAGAATTAACTAAAAAAAACCCCCCCATCAAATCAAAACTTGGAAAATCCTCCCATTGTTGACCACCCACTCAGACTAAAAACACCTGCGGTCAAGGATAAAAGTCTGTTTCCCGAACTCCCCGGCACTAAAATCGAAGAAACTTCAGCCATGGCCAGCAACGTTACTAGTTCCATGTAGCTGCTGTAAAGCTGTGTCACCCCCTCTTATTGGGGCCACCCTAGAACTCATGTTCCCCGAGGGCTCGAGGATTTGACGTGCTAGAAAGGTTTTTGCCCATAGACGCTAACACTATCCAGAAAAAGTCAGGAAAAACGAAACACATCCTGGGAGATACCAGACTTACACCTGGAAGTAGGCATGAACATTGGGGTCCCGCAGTCCCTTGCGCATCTGAGCGAGGAAAACCTGAACTTCCGAGTACGTCCACTTGGTTCAGGTCAGTCAAGAACTTTCTCCATGAGGAACTACGATCGTCCCCCAAAAGGAAATTATCGAGGAAGGAAAAAGCAAAAATAATTCAGGTGGGGGGAGGGCAATTGCCAAACAAAACTTACGCCCATTACTCGGGTCAGCAGCGCCATCGCCCATCCCTCAATACCCTGCTCGCAATGCACTTGGTTCCATCGACCCAGCTTCTTCAACTTTTTGTCGCGACTCCAGGGACCAATAGGCAATTTGAATCGATATTCCGTGACGTTTTGAAACCCCGCCTGCTGTATATATCCCTTAGCAAGATCGGCGATACAGAAGGTTTTCCCAAACTTTTCGCCGGCCGCGACGAAAGTTTTTGACCAAACCGCAAGGACATGATCGTCGGTGACCGTGCCATCATCCGAACTGAACTGAATGGACATTTCCAGCTGATCAAACCAACCACCGGGGCGCAAAGTCCTGGCCGACATTGTTAGCGCAGAGTGTTCAGATCGCATAGATAATCTGGAGTCTACCGCAAGGCATTTCCATAGAATGCGGGCCAATCTGCGATCGCCCCATAGAGAGCGCGCACGTGGACTAGATCAAATTCGTTGTCGGGGTAGACCCAAAGCTCTGATGCGTCGTCTATCTCAAATCGTAGATTGGGCGGGACAAAGCTCGGTTGGATAGGAGAGAGATCGGTGCCAATGACCTGAGCCGAGGGATATTCGTCCGCGAAATCACTGGTTTTTGTAGGTAAGTTCTGAGAGATCAAAGATAGCTGGATCGTAGTCTTGGGGCCCACACTTACATCGCCCAAATTCCTGTGCCCGTGCCAACATCCAGAGCTTTCTATTCCGCCAACAAGACTTTAATGAACCATGTATCAGGTGGTATCTTAGTCACCACAACAACTTACCTGAATGTTCTTGTCAATGGGCGCAAGGAGCAGGCGATTGTCGAGAAGCATGGTAAACATGTGGTGACTGGTCCTGAATTAATTTCCAGGGAGACAAGCCTTGCGTAGCTTAATTACATACGCAATATCCAATTGCTCATTTTGTTTGTCGTCGTTCGGACCCCCACAAGAAATGTTAGATTCGAAGATTTTAAAGGACAGGGGGGGGGGGGGGGGGAATTTTTATACCAGTAGGCACCCTCCTTATACGAATGGTATCGCCGTCCATTCTCGAAACGGTGTGATGTGATCATGGAATTCAACGAGGTAGTGTCGCTTGCGCTGGGGGAATGGATATTAGACCATTTTCCTTGATTTCGGAGTAAGTAATCAGGTTCTCACAAATCTTCTGCATAGTCGGAGGTCGGATCATCATCAACATCGGCCTATTTGGGGGTTAGGAGCTGGACGAGAAAGCGATAGAAGGATCCTACATAGTCGATATCCTCTGTTTCTACCTGGTGCTGATGGGGGGAGAGGGATGAAGACTCAGCCATGATGGCAGGAATAAATATAACGCAAGAGCAATAAAGAGAATGATAATGAGAGGATGGGGAGGAAGAGAATGAGAAGAAGGGGTGGAAAATGTACTAGTGATGGAGTAAGTAAATAAGTAGATCGACGACGATAAGGTAAGGACTTTCCATGGTTGGCGTTCGTCCCATGCCCCACACAACCATCTCCAACGCTTCCAGTCAATGGGACAAACAAACACTAGACATACAGTGATGAATAATAAATCATAATCTCCAATCCCTTTCTTTCTCGCTATTGCGTCTGTTTCATGTGTGGGAATATTCCACTAGTGAATACCAATATATTTGTGTCCCCTCGGCTCATGGGGTAAACCCTCCCGATTACACAACCGCGTGCCATGTCCAACACCAACACACAGGCCCTATTTAGGATGGAAGTTGTTATCCTACACGACTTCGGCTTTGGTGGTTGGGAGTCTAAAAAAAAATATAAGCTTAATGGATTCAACTCAAATCCCGACAAAACTTATTTAATATAGCTCTTGAGTTCGTTCTCTATTTTCAGGAGATTCTAACAACCTTCCATCACCATACTCCAGAACAGGGGAAAGACTAAGAAAATAAATAAATAAATAACCGCCAACAAATAAAGGCAATCCATTTCCAGCCCACCACCTCCTTACAGGAAACACCCTGGTTCTTCGCATACCAACGCCGTGTATAATCCGATTTCCTTAGGTGTGCCGAATAGACTCCCCTTATATAAGTACAAACAACCAGCCATAGAGATAGAGGGCAAAAAAAATAAAAATAAAAAAGAAAGAAAGAAAGAAAGAAACAGTAGACATGCAAACTCGCAACAACACGACTGAATTGTAGAAAGAATAAGCTCACTAGGTACCTACTGATGGTGGACTACCAGGCATGGCCACCATCAGCGGGGTCCGCATCGTGGCCATTCCAGTCTTCGTCTCCGCTAGGTTCCTCGTCAAGAAAGTCTTCCTCGTTGAATTGTGTTTCAGTAGGACGTTGGTTATCGATCCGAACATTGACAATATCACACATCCCCTGCGTAAAAAGGGGAGGAAGATCATCCATATAGTCGCCTGCTGCTCTACTTGACGGACTGGGTGACCCGTTATCCTCTCCCTCGGAAAATTTCAACTCGGCGAGACGTGCGCTTTTACGTTTGGATGGTGTCGATGGTCCACTCACAGCGCCATCTACTGCGGTCGGGTTATTACCATCCATGCTTGCGCCTTCACTATGAGTCATAGGCGCAGCATCTGGTGGACATGGACGTGGGATAGTGCGCCAATTGGGATTGGGGGGTGCACTTCGGCGCAAGAATACCTTCGTTAGTCGGCCAATCCACTTCTCTCGGAAGGTTGCGCGGTCGCGCCACCCGATCTTCAATATTGCACTGATCATCAACCGCCTCAAGTTCTGTAGCTCAGGTGCTGAATCGATCAGCGACGTAAAGAACATTTCCGCTGTGGCACCGTCCCATTTTCGTAATTGTGATAACTCAAGGTCTTGCAGCATAGTTGGCCAAGTTGGGACCTCTGACCGACCAAGAAGGTCTCTGAAATGGGGTTCGACATCATGATAACTCGACAAATCATGCATGGATATGTCCACTTTGAACTTCTCAAGTCGAGGGCATGATTGCGCTAAGCCTACAATAAAGGATAGGCTAAGATGGCGGTTATAGCACAAAATTAACTCGCGCAGGTTTTGCCCGTGGGTAGAGAGGAACGCGCTCATGTTCGGGGCTGTAATGTTAGGGCAATTGCTTATGGTTAGGGATGTGAGCGAGGGTGAAAGGTTAGGCAAAAGATGCTCGTTCAAAATTGAACACTCAAAAAATTCTAGACGATGGAGCTCTGGGAGTTCCTTGAGCGCCATCGCAAGAACCACTTCCATTTCATCATAAGCTTCGGCCGCATCGTCATCTTCGATATCTTCAGATATGTGCAATAGTTTGAGCTCCCTTAAACCACTAAACGCAGGCTGGAGGTGTTTGGCCATCATCAACCGCAGAAGTTTCTTTGTATCCATAAAACGGCTGTTCCAGCTCCAACCGCGGAGTCGGATCGAACTCGAGACAATTGCGGAGAAGAGGCCTTCTGGGTAGACCCACTTGGAACGGCCGATCTGCCAAGGAGGAAGCCCAGGGGTATAGTCATCGACGTGATAAAGTCGTAGCGTTTTGACCTGAGGTGTCTTTTCGACTAGTCGAGGTAGTTCAAAGTATCCCAGTGCCGGGCCACTTTTGTAAAGCAACAGAGTTTCCACGTCAACATCTAGCTCTTGGATCTTGTGGGTATAGTTTGTTGATAGAGATTCTGAAGGCCTGGATAGAAGGCTCAGGAGCCCATGTGTTTTGGCAGGCGGTATCAGGGGAGGACAATGGTAGAGAGCTGCCAGAGCAGGCTCATTGAAGGAGCGGCACATTAGCGATAGGTCTACGAGCCATTGTACAGAGCTGTGTCTTAGTCCGGTCTTTTCATCCACCAAAGGGCACGATGCGCGGATGAACATGTCGAACAGAATATGGTATGGTAGGCTCTGCCAAGGAGGTATCACGCCAGATCCCACAAAAGGAGCTTCTTCCTCTCCATCTATCTTTTTGCGTTTATTAAGGGGTCTTCCTAGCTCTAGGCGCCTTTTCTTCGACGGTTTCTGGGATTTTTTGGTCTGGGACCTTGTCTTTACTGTGCGCTTTCGTTGGGCTCTCGGACGTGCGGCATGGCTGGCTGATTCGGGGTAGGGATAACTAAGTTGCGTTGGGGCTTCGGCTGGTATGATAGCTTCTTCCTCATCCAGTTCTCTATCGAAGTCACCATCACTTGACTCCTCCCGATATGTGGCCGGAATTCGGCGCGAGTCTCGCGGGCGCAAAGAAAGGGATAGGCGCCTGGCGCGCTCATCGTCGGATTCTGCATCTTCTTCTTCTTCTTCCCGATCATTCGAACTGCTTTCTTCGTGATAGGATTGGACTTTGGTGCGGCTGGAACGCACAGGGTGAGATGATCTGGAAGGGCGCGGTCGAGAGGCCATGACGATGAAGGTGGAGGAATACCCTAAGGGTGGAGGACAAAAAAGGCGAGGCGGAGTAGATAGGTCATGATCTGTCGGTAGGTAGGATAGGTAACTATTCCGTTGGGTGATAATGTTAAGTACTAGGTTAGGCAGTCGGGTTGTTGGGTGAAGAAATGGGGAAGAATGATGAAGTCAGAGAGGGCAGGAAGGAGGTTTATCGATAAGAACAGATCCCCGTCGACGACAGCCTGAGGCAGCAGCAGTTGGCGCGAGACTCCGGACTCCCGGCATCATGTGACATCACAGCCTTAAGGCAGCGACGGGGTCGGTCCCCCGCCCTGAGACCTCGACGCTAGGCCCAAACAGGCATCGAGGCAAGGCCCGAAATAGTAACAGTCAGCGTCGCTCCTCCAGTCAACCCCAACTGTATCATCTTTAAAGCGCCCGTCCAGCCACCTTCGTTCGCTCGTCCCCTTTTCCTTTCTTCGCCGAGAGAATGAATAACTCTCTTCCAGTCAACTCCCTTCACCGCCATGAGTTGCTTTTCAAGTCAACTAATCTGAGCATCCATGCGGTTTCTCCATCAACACGCCTATTCTTCTGCTTCTTCTTCTGCCTATAAATAAATCAAACAATTCACCCGATCCCCCCCCGTCGACCAATTTTTATGCGCTCGATTGGGCTGGTTAATAATCCGCTTGTTTTGTGGTCGATGCGCCTTGGGAAATATATCGTTTGTTTTGGCGGATTTCCATGTTACCCAGCCCTCTGCTTGGCACAGATAATCCATTACCCAGTGGCATTTCATCTTCAGGGGCATTATTTACTGCCCGGCTTACGGCGCACATCGTCTGATTCTCGCTCACGATGGAGGGGTCGTTCTCAAATATCATCAACCAGCCAGACAGGAATGACATAGCACCCAATCCCATCGTTATCCAGCAATATGCGAGGTATCCTCCAGCTTTGGAGCCTGGGTTACAAAGCGCCTCCTCACTCGGTAGTGCCCGCAGCCATTTAGCCACTTCCAAGTCTCCTCCACTCCATCGCAAAGTGACTCCTCGCAGTATACAGGCCTCGCCGACAGGTATGCGGTCGGGTATGCCGCCGACCTCGGTTTCTCGCCCGGGGCCGTCCATGTCTCCCCCGGTCTTCGATCCCCCGCGCCAGAGGCCGCCGAGAGAATCCATCGATCAGACAGAAACGCGATCACTACCCTCCCGCGATATTTCGGATGATACTATTGACGATGCCTATGTGATGTTTATTTTCTACTGTAACCCGAATGTCCCTCTGTCCGCAGACACCTCCGAGTTACGCAAAACCTTCCGATGTCCTCCTCGAAGCGATGGCAAAAGCTTCAGCATCTTTACCCTGTGGGAACTGATCCGCAAGCTCGACAGCAAGGAATTGAAAACATGGCACGCTCTAGCTATTGAGCTGGGGGTGGAACCTCCGGTCATAGAACAGAAGCAGAGTACGCAAAAGGTCCAGCAGTACGCAGTCCGGCTTAAGGTCTGTCGCCTACTTATTCTGCGTTGAAAGATGATTTTGCTTTTTTTTCTAACCTGTGCAATAGCGCTGGATGCGGGCAATGCACGTCGATGCATTTTTCGAGTACTGCCTTGGTCACCCCCACCCGTATTATAATCAGCTCCCTGCCAACAACACTGTCAGCGAAAGCCGTGATGGAGTACCCTTGGAGGAGGATCTTGCGTTGCGAGCTCTTCTTCCTCAATGGAAACCAAAGCGGGGCCGGAAAAGAGCCGAAGAACGAGAAAGTGCAAACGATAGATTGACCAAACGGCCACAGCTCGATACTTCGGTCAACGTCTTACGGGAAAGCTCATTTCCTGGCGCCTCCTCATTTCCCCAGAGCGCAATTCCTTTTAGTGCCTTCACAGAAGATATGGAGCCCAGTGATCCTTGGATGGTTACTCAACCTTCATTTACAACGGATGCGCCTTCCGATCCTCCGGCCCCCCAGCAAAGTCAGGATACTCGCTGGAGGCCGATTGAACGAGCTCCATCTCCCGCCAACTACCCACAATCGGCCATAATTCCTCGAGACCATCACCCCTCAGAAGTTTTTCTGCCTCCAACTGAGCCTCGATCGGCCGTCACGCCATCAACCGGGGAGAAAACTCGCCCTAAAAGACGTCATGGCCCGGCAGTATCATCAGCCTGGCCCAGCACAAATGGGTCAACCAGTGGAAAGACTCGGGGTAGACCTCCAAACAAAGGAACTGTTTCTGGTCCTTTCTCCTCTTTCCCTGTGAACCCCGCTCGTTCAGGACCGGTGCAGCTTCAAAGCTCCGGCACCAGAGCTTCCCCCGCGATTATCCTCGAGCAAGATCCATCTGGTCGTTTTTCGCAATCCCAGTATAACCAGTCACCGACGCCATTTAACGGCAGTCGACCGAACAAGCTTCAGCTACAAGTCCCGCAGCATTCTGGTGCACCCGTGCGCCTTGCAACCCCGCCAACTTTGATGGTGAACGGAGTCAACAATCCCTCCCTCTTGAAGGTAGAAGGCACACTACAAAATGGGACGTCGATTTCGAGCGATGGGTTTGGTAGAATTGCTTCTGGTGAGATGAACCATGGCACTGAGCATGTTAACCCTGACGACGTTGTACGCGTCTTCTCCGGGGAACTCATCCGAGCTAAGTCAAGCGGCCGGTCAGTATCTCTCGGCGTTGAGGAAGCCCGAGTGGTGGCAACTTCCGTTGTCAGAAGCCTTATGGCTTCGTATACGCAATCGCCTGCCAATATTCCGGCTCTCATGGTAGCGCTCAACCTCGGAATAGGGCAACACTTTGGATATCCGGGTGTACTGCATAGCTCCATCTCCGTGCACATCGATGTCGCGCCTATCGAGGGCTCGAGGACTTCCAACGCCCACAATGTTTCGCCAAATTATATATATACAATTTCTCTTGAATATACTCGAGGTCTTCATTTCGCGGTGAAGATTACAACCAGCCCCAACAAATCCGATGATCTGTCTGAAGCAATAATGGACATGGAAACTAGCATTGTTGACATCGACAGTCTCACTGATGCTGAATATGAATTAGATACCACAGATAGTAATGTTTCCGAGACAACTTGGAAACAACGGTATCAAAAATTGCGTGCCCAGATGCAGAAGAAGGAGCGGTCCCTGTCGCAGTATAAGCGCAGAATCTTGGAGTCGGTGATGGCGGACCTCTAAAACGTTCGGTGACAGGATGCGAAGCGGAGTTTTGGTCTACCATTTGCTTTTGGTTTGGTTATTAATGTCTGGATTTAGTGCTCCTTACAGATACCCCTTGAGCGAACTTGTTCTTGCTGTTTGGATACCATTATTGTTATTATTATCACTGATATTTTACATAATGAGCGAATTTAAGGACGCTTCGATTATCATTTGTATCCATTTTGGGCTTGTTGTCTTTTTTTTTTTTCCGGCTCCAAAAACGCTGGGATGAATATAGGAGTAGCCGAAAATTCGATGAAACACCGAGGCAGATAATCTGTCCTCGGCACAAATTACTCCACGAGCCTTTATATCTTCGTCCTGCGCAACGATGGCCGCAGTTCAGTGATATTGAGCACATGGTTACTCAGAGCTAGAAGATTTTCGTGTTCATCAAAGATCTGTATATTCACATCATAGCGACCATTGGTAACCCTGTAAGAGTTTGACCGAATCATGACCCATTGCGTCGTCGGGTCTGGTCGCTTCTTGAACTCCACTGAGAGACAAAGGGTCGAAAGCGCATGCCGAAGGTAGAACCCTTGCCGATGGGTGGCAGGGGGCTGCAGAGGCTGTTGAAACCGAATGTCAGCAATTCGGACGCAGGCAGGGTTTGGTCATTATGCATTAGCCGAAATTTCAACACCTACCAAATCTGACAAGAACGCCACGGAAAGTATATCTTCAATCTTCGAACCATCACGGAACGACACCCAGACTTCGCGAGTATGGCCCCCCAGGCGATGGCCCCAGAATGTGCCTGGCAGTCGCGGGGCGACCCAATTCAGCTTGGACGTTACGGGGGTAGCATCGACGACGGGGTCATCGATAGTCGCACATTCGGTCAATCGGTTAGGAAGACGAGCGGGAACGGAGGGTTGGGCCTCTAGGGTGAATCCACTCTCTTTTGATATATCTGCAAACGTGGCGATACTTATCACGGCGGAGGCATCTGGAGGGTTGGACGAGGATGAAGACGAAGAGGAAGAATCAGGAGCGACCTTCGGCGACAGCTCCACCTTCAGCACACACTGTCGAGAGGAAAATCGCAGAGGGGTACAAGAGATAATGACTTCGCCTGGTGGCACCATCTTGAGGAACTGCACAAACACATGAATGGGATCAGGAAACCGAGTCTCGCCGTAGGTTAAAGCTAGGAACCGTTTTGCGGTAGACAGCATCAATGCATTGAGGAAGCCGCCCAGGACCGAGCTGTGCTGGTCAGCATGGGATAGCTGGCAACGGCGAAGTGGTATGGTTGCCAACGTACTGCTGGGTAGTCCATTCTGGGGCAATTCGGACGCGAAACTGGTTCGACAAGTCCTTGTCAGGCGTGACTGAAGAGACTGCTCGCAATAGGGGCGATAGTGATTTTTGCGATGCCATTTTTCTATCAGGCGGAGCGAGCTAATTTGGTGGGGAAAGTGTTTGGGGGGCTTCGAGATGGGCAGGTCGAGTAGACAGGATGTCCCTTGGTCTGAGCTCGTGATTCAATCAAAATAGCGACGCCAAAAGTCAATCGAAGTGACACAAGGTGTGTCATTCAATGGCATGGCAGCAGCCTCGAGAGGACAAGGAGGTCCAGGACTTTTACATGATCATCCGTACAAGCAGGGTGGACCGGCCATTGGACATCAAAGGGTTCGAACGACAAAACTCGCTCCCCCCCCTGTTAGTGCAGCCCACTAGTGATCCTAACAAGAACGGGGGGTTCTTGGAATGCTATGGTTCATCCTTAGTTCTGCAGGTGGGCTGGTTAGCAGATCATTGCGAATCCAATGATGGGGGCTGGAACGAGAGGATCAGCCGAGGCACATGCTGGGCTGGTTCAAGGTGATTTGGAATATTCCCCGTCATGGGGTTCAATGACAGCCATGATGCAATCATTGGCATTGGAATAGAGGTTGGCCGACCATGGTTGTAGGGAGTTAAAATTCGAAGAGGAAAGAAGAATGAATGCTTTCCTATTTGTTTGTACGTATTAATAGTATTGTTCATCACGTGGACAGACTGGGGCCCAAAGGGGGTTTTGCGTATTTTTCCTCTTTCGTCTTGTCATTCCAACTTGGCCCGTATCCACGCCTAACTAATATTCATTGTTGGAATCCTCATCATTCCATTCCCCACCATGCACCACGCGGACGGTGGTATACAACCGGTCGGAACTTTCTCATCTCCCTCTACAGTCTCCTGTGCAATTTCTTCCTTGGTTTCGTCCCGGCGTTCTGAACCTCCGCTGAAGGTTACTAATAATAATCCTACCCTCGGGGGCGTCCGGGGCAAGGAGCTCAATTTAAACGAACAACGAGCCCTCATACGTATATGCGCCGAGGAAATGGCCATGTGCGACCCCGCTGCGTATAAGAAAACGACATGGATCAACGTTTCGTCGCGGCTCATGAAGCGAGAAAAGCGAGCCTATTCTTGGCAATCATGCCGCCGATGGGTAACCCGAATCATCACCGAGCGGAAAAAGTTTTGGCTGAAGGAGTTTAAGAACCAATTGCATGATGAAGAAATTGGAGGAAACGTCTTTTGGCATAATGTCAATTTTGACGATGACGACACATCAAACCAGGACCAGCAGTTAGACCGGGGCTTGATTGCCGACATAGATGCATGGATGGGCTTTCACATTTCAGGTCGCAACATGACCACAGTCCCGAAGCAAATGCCCCCGGAGCGGACTGATGCGCATACAAACATTTGCATTCCTTACGATTGCAGGCAGATACTGGACTGGATCTATCTGCTTCCCGATGAGGTTTTGAGTACAGAAGTAGGGTCAGTGGGTACAGAACCAACTCAGAATAGCCCTACTAAAGCTGCTTGGAAAGAATCAAATATTCCAGAGCCGGCCGTCAGGAACAATCCAGACAATAACAGCTCACCTAATAGCTCCAACCTCAATAGCTCGGGTGATTTAGATGGACCAGGAGCAGAGCTGTCGAGTAACCTTGATCCAAATCCACGCATTTGCGAGACACCCAGTACCCGCCCATTTTCGCATCGCAACATGTCGAAGAAGCCCGAAACTTTTGGTAACGCCAAATATTTATATCCAAATACCGCTGCATCGCCTATCAAAAAGAGACCATTGGAGGGGGATGATCAGGATGTTGATAATGACGAAGATTTGATGCCCCCTACACCAAAACGCATAATTCGCCCAGGCATATTTCCAAAGCATAATGCTCCTTTCAATGAAATATGGAATGGCCAGGCTCCTCATGATTTGGACGATCGTTCGCTGATAAATCTGACGGCTGCTGTGTCCGAATCATTTTCCGAATGCTTAGATCTCCTGTCCCCCGAAAATCAACAGGATACAGCTATCCCGAATTCAAAAGTCATTTTGACAGACTTTCTCATTGACATGGTAGCGGTGCTCAGACGGACAAAGGGTCGAATTAATGAAGGGAGGCAAAAACATGGTAATGGTTCAACTTTATGCCAGTCCGATTTCGCCTTTTGAAGAGACCCAAAGTTTCTATGTATAGATTTCTAGATACCCCCTTGCGGTAAGTTTCGAATACCCAGAGCAGCTGGCCTGCTTTGGGCAAATTATGTGGGATAGGACGGTCAATATGACCACCTAAGTTATATAGAGGTCCATTAGCTCTTCCTTCGCCAACAAAAAAGAATATGACTGATACGACCTGCTACCACCAAGACTCTAGATATAATCCATTATAGAGGCCTCTCGGGAATAAGGCTGTCTGTCAAGTATTTATACCTCTACCAGGTATTCTATACGGTAGTTAGTATACTGTATCGTTTTGAGTTTCAGGCGGTAGTGGGGTTTTCTATCCCCACCATTTGCTTTTCACGTCTATTCCTTGTCAAGTAAACATTAGATTGCGAGACCTTCGCTCTAAGCGACAGCATGTATCCTCACGCAGGTCTTCTCTACCTTCACAAGGCAGAAGAGTCTGTCTGGGTCGACCGAGTGAATGAGGCTCGGCTCAATGGTCGCCTTTGCTCCTGGATGTCGACTTTCCATCCCTGCAAACTCCCCTGCCGCATAGAGGGAGGCTTTTTAAACGGCTCATACAATCTCTGTCAGAAATTTATATTTGAAGACAATACGGCCTGGGTACTTCGTCTGCCTCGAGTCTCCAGTGTGAGCTCTGAATATGCCGACGAAAAGATCATGATGGAAGCGGAGGCACTTTCTTTGATTCATAAAAGGACGTCTATTCCTGTGCCAGACGTCAGGGCCTGGGGGTATTCAAAACATAATCCATTAGAGCTGGGACCTTTTCTAATTATGGACTTTATTGATGGGATAAGTCTTGACAAGGTGTTCGCAGATAATCAGTCAGGAATACTGAGAGAAGATATCCGTGATGACGACTTAAAACGTGTCTATAGGCAAATGGCTGGATTTATGTTGGAGCTATTCCACATTGATTTTGACATACTTGGTAGTCTTCCAACGCCACAAACTGGATCCGATGTGCCAATACGCCCTTTGACATGGAAAGCCCATAGTATTCTTCACGAAGGCGGTGTCAATGTACTCGGTGCGTTTAAGATGATATTATTTGAATGAAGCGTGATCTAATCAATTATTTACAGGTGATCGGAACAAAGGCTTTACCTCAGTTACTGAGTATTTTCAGTATATCTTATCCCAAGATTGCCAGCAGCTCAAAGATCAGCCGAATTCAGTTCTTGGCCAATACAGCGCCTGTGAGGCACACGCGTCTCTGGACATTTTGAAGTCCTTGATACCAGATCTAGTTGAGCCAAATTATAATCATGGTCCGTTCAAATTGGTCTGCGATGATTTTGGCCTCGGTAACCTAATTGTGAAGAGTAACAATGATCTTACTGTGGTTGGAGTAGTAGACCTCGAGTGGGTATATGCAGGTCCAGCACAGTTATTTGCTTCAGGTCCGTGGTGGCTTCTATGCGATCGGCCAATAAATGAAGCGTGGGATTATCAAAATGGAGCGCCTCCTCAATTTACCAGCAGATATACCAGGTATCTAGACCTGTTTACCTCCGTGCTTAACGAAGAAGAGGAAAAGATACCAGGGCACGAGAAGAAGGAGTTATCAACCATCGTTGAATGGTCTAAAGTGTCAGGAGCTATGTGGTTTCATATGATACTGTCTGCTGGCTTTTTTGACTCTCTCTCATTTCCATACGGGCAGCTGCAAAGGCATTGCGGCCTACGGTGGTGGCTAGATACCGTAGAAAGACTCGAAGATCAAGAGGATGTGAAATCATTTGCAGGAGACAAGGTACATGGCTTGATACAATATGATACTCAAGTAGATCAAATTGAGGAACTGAAGACTTTAATGGATGGTGGGGAGTTGACAAGACAGGACTTTGTGGCTCGCATCCGATCAATTCTACAAACTCGAGCCTGATGATGTGAGTGCCGGAGGAAAAGTGGAGGAAAATGCCCTCAAAGGGCAGCTACCAATCCGGTTAAAATGCAATCTCTCTCTATATACATATATTCACGTATTTTAATAATTTCAGCCCATCTAGATACCCTAATCTTGGCCGAGTTTTTGTGAAAGTTGAATAGTGTCTTGGCGGTTCTAGATATCAATATATATATACATGATACAATCAATATATGGGGTGAATTGAAAAAAAAAAAAAGTTAAAGATGAAACTTTAAAATATAATTATATCACCGAATTAGATAACTAGAAACAGGTCTAAAGTAGAAAAGAACTCATATTTCATGGAACAATGAGCGGGTTGAACCCAGAAAAAGGTTGCTGTTTGGTTATTCCCACAGTCGAACAGGATTCAAGACTCGCCTGTCTTCTTTGGAGGTCAAGGACATTGACTGGCCGTTATTGGGATATATGGAATATTATTTGCTTTCGTTGGATTCATGAAGATCATAATGAGGTAGCTCATAGAACTTGAAAAACAAAACCCCCTCTTAAGAGGCCTTAAGACGAGAAAGTTGGGAGTAAACCCAAAACGCTAAACAAAGAATAGAAAATAATTATCAACATAAGACAAGGGTGATGCAAGTCTAATGGCACTGCGTTATCCACTGGTCAATAATCTCTTCCATATCATGCGCGATCCCCCATTGGGAGATAAGGCACCGGAACAGCTTTTGCATCGAGTTCATCTCGTACAGCAGATTTCGTACGGCCGCCACACCCGGTGGAGAATCGGTGCGACCTTCTTCAACGAATCGGCGAGTCTCAGAGCCAGTAGAAACTTCACAGCCTAGATTCAAATCCGAATGTGAAAGTAGTGCATCCTGCCAAACAATGGTTCGAGGGAGGTGAATGGTGGCCACACCAGTTAAGGCAAAAACTACATATATCGTTGCCGCGGCAAAAAGAGAGCTGGGCATGTGAATGACATGAGCACGTCCACGGGGAAGCTGCTCGACGATGTCTTGAATGGCAATAGCATGCAGCAGAGCACGCCGGGCATCTTCCGTATTCGCCCATTTACCCAGGTCAAACCCCGGTTTGACGGTTTTCGAGCCCCCTGAAACATGCTGTGTAGTGTTATAATGAGAGCACACATGTCGGCACAGCGCCGTCGAATTAATCATTGTATCAAGGCAGATAGTATGCCAGCGGAGAAGTACTTCGAGTCTCTCGGGAGCGGAAAGGTGGATGCTCATGGTGATCGTCTCATGCACCTGGGCTAGTGCCCGTCTTACATCTGACCGACCAGGGACACCAACAGAAGCAAGATCACTTTCATCAGAGTCGGATACGAGAGATTGAAGTCCTTCTAGGACCACCCGAAGGGCGAACGCAGAGAATTGATAGTCGAGGGGCCGGAAATTACCAATCGGAGGAAACAGAGAACGAAAAACCAATCGGAATGATGGCTGTTCAGCCTTTTGTGAACGCATATGAGCCAACCACTCGTCAGGGTTGCCAGCGTCAAATGCAGCTTCACAACTAGGAAGACACAACGGGTTAGCAACATGGCGGGTGGAGGCACCATCGCCAGACATTTGGGCAACAAGGCCATCAAGGATATAGTAGGCAAGTAGTGCCCGTTGCTGGATTTCTCGAGCAGCCCATGTCCGCCATTTTTGTTCTTTTTCCGACGCCGACGCATTGGGGAATGGCAGACTCTCCAAGCAGAAAGCCTCGCAGTCTAGCATCCCACAATGCCGTGCCCAAAAGAAGCCAAGAGGTCGAAAAACTTGGCTTGTAGTACGAATAACTCTGTTCTGTGGAACGTATGAGACCGGTTCAGGACCTGGAGATGAGATTTTTCAGTCTTACCTTGGACAGAGCCCCATATATTTGGCCCAAGAGAGCGGTGATGAGAAGCTGAACACCTTTGCAGGCATCATAAGGACCTCGATGAGTGATCAGAGATTGCCACTATAGGAGTTAGCATAACTATTATACATACAAAACTTATGAATTTGCGGGAAAGTTATATACCGAAGTTGCGACTGCTGTGTGCGCCAGCCGCCATAAGGCCTCGCCCTAAAAGATATCGTGAGCCCAGTTGCGACATGCTGACGGGTCGTTCCGCTTACCTTCGCCACAGAATCCTTAGGGCCCAGATATAAGGAGCCAAGAGCCATGGCATTAAGTAACAAAGGGTGGGTACATTCCCGAAACACAAAGGTGGCTCGATGTAGGATTGGGAAAGTCGGGATGAATCGGACAAAAAACATGTGTAAACACTCGTCTAGAAAGACTGATGTAATCGAAGTTGCCTTGATTGCTGCGGTCACACTCGATGACTATGACCTGGGTTAGTCTACATGGGATACAAAACGTTAAAAAAAAAGTAAAAATAAATAAACTCACCGAACTAGTCACCATTTCAGTGACATCTCGCACGGCCTCATGGCTACCTCCAGAGGGGATCGTGCCTATTGATGAGCTACGGTCGTCAAATGAGTGAGGAGATCCAAAGCTTATGGTATTGACATCTTGGACCACAGGTGGAAATGGTAAGGCCCCTAGTGGCATCTGCCATTGGTCCGTAGTGTCTGATGCCATGAGGCTTTGAAACAAGTTTTCCGAGTCGGGCCATATCAACGCGAAATCGAGGTCGGAGCCTGAATTTTGGTCTGACGGCAAGGTTCCCCATGTCTGACTTGGTGTATAATCTACACAGGCTGGCGCTGGTACGTCTGCCGTTGCCCTGGAGCCATCCCAAGATGGAAAGGCATCCAGTGAGGTGGTAGGAGGGACCATGGACATTGATTGGGTCGTGGCATTTTTGGAGTTAGTGGTCCGGATGTGTAGCTTCTCATGCCGAGTCAGCGCATCCTGACGCGCGAAGGGTCGATGACATTGTTTGCAAATGAACGGCTTGGAACCCGTATCTTTAGGATGACATCAGGTCAGCTTGGTCTGCGTAGGGTACTGATTTAGGCCTCACTCAGAGGACGATCATCCTTCGCCGAGGCTAAAACACATAGATGATGGGCCCCAGACTGTCTTACGGCAACGTTCATGTCTCTAACTGCCGGTCTTAGCAATCTGTCTCCACCAGGATTGTAAGGGGCATCAATTACCCTGAGATGTTCGGCCTTGGAGAATGCCTTCTGGCAGACTCGGCATACTAAAGTCTTCACCCCTGACGGGCTCGTTGTTTGGGGCATGATAAAGAACTATCAAATGAGACTGGAGGTCTTGTCCTCGGTATAGTCTAGTGCAATCGAAATCAGATTGTGCAGTACATCCTAGATTGGTTTTGAAACAGTAATCGATTGATAAGCACGACCATTTGCTGATTGATCATCCCCAAGAATGGTCGATCGGAGCGTGGCGCCGTGGGGTACAATTGGGACGGAAAGAAAGAGCGGAGGCAGTCGGCACTGAGCAATGAATGAAGAACAACCTCAACGATAGTAATCAGGAGTATGAGGGAAGGGGAAACCAGAGAGCGAGGAAGTTGTGGGGCAACCGATTGATCCAGAGTGGCGACGAGGATGCTTGGCACGTGAGGCGCCTTAGCTGGGCTTAGGTTGATTAGCTCCCTCGCAAATTAATCGCCAAGTTCATCGGATGCTTCTCCGTCTTATGCACAAAATCAACAACATTCAACGAGATTCGAACGGAATTGATCCCACGTCCCCCAGGATAATGATAATGACTCAAAGGACTAGTCTTACTCTATGACGGAAGTCAGCCTAGTATGCATGAGGTGGGTTCTTGTCTTGTGTTGATCTTCTTATAATTCAGTACATTAGTGTGACTATGGACATACTACTAAATATTAGCTCTTGAAGTAGTCAACTTCGACCGATACAATTTGATGCAAGAATCTATATTTGAATCAATAATAATAATCCATCAGGAGTCGTAATACTACTCCTACGAGTCGGCCGGATGACGGCCCAATTCTCCACATTTCATAACCCGAATTCTTGCCGAAGGATCTCAATATGTCCATACAAGCCAAAAAAATTTTTCAAAAAAATTCAACGTGACTATATGTTTCAGGGTACCAATTAGTCATGGTTACTTGAAGAGTGAAGTCGAACCCGATCACTGGTAGGTTGCCACGAGAAGACAAAGAGCCAAGGGACTAACAGAGATTTTCCAATGGTCAGTGGCTTTGATTTCCAAAGTTCATTTCAAATAAGCTCCACTCCAAAAGACTTATCCATGCCTGGCCAGGCTTAATAGGCCACATGCTCCTCCCCGGCCGCCTTCGGGAGTCGGAGTCGGCTTATCCTCCTGCACTATGATCGGTTCCGGTGAGTAAACCTATTCTTTAATGCTGGCTCGGCCAATCGATACACGGGAGGCAATCCAATCTGTCAAGAGCCGACTTGACCATCATCACGCCTCTCACTCGACACTTTCCGTGGAGAACCCTCCGCATATTCTCCACGACACTGGCCCCAACAAGGGCCACCGAGGCACAGATTCGTCAGTGTCTAACAATCCTCTGGGGAGACGATGGTCCCCAGTTAATGATAGGCCAATTAACCCCGGTGACCTCGTCTCCGGGTGGGACTTACCAGTTGCGTCTCCTTCGGCTAGTTGATCTGTGTGCATAATTCGACAAATCGGCGTTTCCCTCCCCAGGAACCACTCTTGATCATCTCCCTCCTTTCTCCTGCCTTCCCCCCTTTCGCCGTCAGCCTCTTTCCTGACCTTAAAAGCGTAGCGCCCCCTGAAGATTTTCAAGAAACCTGGGGTATTTCGACACGTTCACCTTACATCACGATATTTTTTTTTCTCTTCCACCCTCACTCGTGTCCCTTGCTAGGGTCGGTTCCTGAAAATGACTGCATCTATGGAGATGCACGAGCGCCCTAACGGTGACTCATCGGACTCTTCCCAGTCTTCCCAACAGGGCAAGAATGGTGTCGACATGGTAGAAAGCACAGAGGCAGGTACTTCAATGTCTTACGCCGATATTGTTGCCACGCGCATCCCAGAGCATCATCAAATGTTCCTGTTAGAACGCCATGGAACATTGAATCTTGACCCAATCCCCAGCATGGATCCTGCGGATCCGTACAATTGGCCGGGATGGAAGGTTAGTAGTGCAAAGAGGTACTATCTACTAAATTTACGTTGCTGACTATTAAGTAGAAACTGGCAAACCTGGTTCTCGTGGCCTTCCATGCTTGCATGGGCACTTTCGCTGCCGCCGGTATCATCCCAGCCTACTCGACGTAAGTCTATACAAAGAGCATCATAAAATATCACCTCTCCTGCTAATTGCTGTCGATTAGGATTGCCGAGGATTTTGGTGTTACCATTCAAAAAGCCAGTTATCTGACTTCCCTTCAAATTGCCATCCTGGGTGGTGCACCTCTCTTTTGGAAGCCTTTGTCCAACCGTTATGGTCGTCGTCCTATCTTTTTGCTTTCCTTAATCTGCAGTCTGGTCTGCAATATTGGTTGCGCAAAGAGTCCTGATTATGCATCAACTGCTGCTTGCAGAGCCCTGCAGGCATTCTTCATCTCCCCAGCATCTTGTGAGTCACATGAGACACCTTGGATCAGCCCAGCAGTCGTTAACAGTGGACACAGCTATTGGAAGCGCCGTTGTGATGGAAACCTATTTCAAGAAGGATCGCGCCCGGTACATGGGTGTGTGGACTTTGCTCGTCACCTTAGGTATCCCGCTCGGCCCGTTTATCTTCGGTTTTGTCGTATACCGGGCCGGATACGTGTGGATTTACTGGATTTTGGCGATTGTGAGTAACTCCCAGGATATATATCCCTTTCCATCTGGTCTTTCGGTCGCTTTTGCTAATACATAACAGATCAATGGTGTCGAGTTCATCTTGTACCTGTTCCTGGGACCGGAAACCAGGTATATTAATGGCGAAAACGATCCCAAGGAGCCCGCCTGGAAGAGAGAGTATCTCTCCCTGTGCCGGATCGACCCAACTCCGTTTTCTGTTTTCGAATTCGTCAAGCCGCTCACTATGGTCATGTATCCCTGTATTATGATTCCCGCTGCTTCGTACGCCATGATCTTCCTGTTGAGCAATGTCTTGGCCACCGTCGAAGTCCCACAGCTGTTGCAGGAGAAGTTCGAGTTGAACCCCGAGCAATTGGGTTTGCAGTTCCTTGGCCCGATCATCGGATCCCTCATTGGTGAGCAGCTGGGTGGAGCGCTCTCTGACCTTTGGATGAAAAAGGGTGCGCAGAGAACTCAACGCAAACCTGAACCCGAGTTCCGTCTGTGGCTTAGCTACATCGGTTTCATCTGTTCCATCGTCGGTATTATTGTCTTCCTCGTGTGCACCTCCAAGGCGAAGGAAGGTCACTGGAACGTATCGCCCATTATCGGCATTGGCATTGGCGCTGCCGGTAACCAGATTGTAACCACCGTCTTGATCACTTATTCCGTCGATTGTTATCCCAAGGAAGCAGCCAGCGTTGGTGTATTCATCACGTTCATTCGACAGATCTGGGGTTTCCTCGGACCGTTCTGGTGAGTAATTTATTCTCGGTATCGGACGGTGTTCCACAACAATCGCTAACTAAGACCTATAGGTTCCCTGATATGTTCGAGAATGTCGGTATTGCGCAGAGCGCTGGTGTCTGCGTTGCCCTGATGGTTGGTGTCAGTGTCATCCCAACACTTTGCCTGCATTGGTTCGGACGCAGCTGGCGCCCGGCCGTGGAGTACCTTAAGTAATGTATATCGAATGTCAAATTCTTTTCTTTGTGTGGAGTGAGGATGGGGAGAAGTTATGTTCGGACAAGTATGGAAGTTGAGATAAACATAGAGGGCGTCATGTCGGCGCCAAAGCCATGAGCAACAGCAAGGAAGAACTGTATATAGATGAGCCTGGCTGAGCCGAAAGAATATAACAATTCTTGGTGATTTCAATCGATATCGAAGTAGACCACGGGGCTAGAGAGGCGCATAATATAGGTAAAGGTCAAAATTCTCCCCCCAAAAAATCGCATGACAAGGTTTGAGATAAAGGAAAAGGGCTTTCGAGTATATATATACTGCCCCTTATTTTCTAAAAATGGGGGTGCAGCGACGCCGAACTGCTCATCCGATCTCATCTTGTCAGGCCATCCTAGCGGCTAACCGATCGACCCGCCGAAAATATTATTGCGGTCGGGATGTCTTCCGGTATCACTTGTCGACCATGAAGGGCTGTTCATTTGGTTCCGGACTTTATTAAATTTCATCAATATTATATATTTTTTAAATCTCTTCTTTGTCTTATATGTTTACATGTAAATAACTCCTTTTTTCTTCTACTCAACCCATCTATTTCCTGCTGCCAACTTTACGAAAGTCGAATGAAAGTTCTCCCCGAAGGCTAAGGCGACTGCCCAGCCCTTGTGGGCGGAGATGACCTTCTCCGCTAAGGATAAGGTTATACCCACTTGTTCTGCACTTGTCAGGCCACTAATGCAGGGGGTCAGGAGAGAGAGATTGTCTATGTACGACAGCGACAATGTCTTTTTCCGCCCGATTTCATTTCAAATAATCATAGCATGCTGGACGTTGCCTGGTTTATTTCCGTTTTCTGCACCTTCTATTTGATTGTTTGGACAATCGATTTCTGTCATTGCGCCTGGTATCTGCAATGCGTAGTAAACAATTAGTAGCATCCGGGTGGTGGGGACTTACTAATCGTGGGGAGTTGTGGCTCATACTACACGTATCAAGATTTCCCTTATCCCTATTACCATTGATATTTATAATTATAATGATGCTTATTTTTTATTTTTATTTTTTACATTATTGCGGAAATACGAACACCCGCGGAGGGAAAAGTTTCATTTCACGGGCTTTGTGGGTTATACTGCAAATTTGAATAGGGTTGATAAAGACTTAATACTAATCTATCTATATACATGACGCTTGCTTCGGATATGGCGTCCACACCTATTCCGGGAATATTCATCCATTTGTCTACGTCTGATGCTCCATTTTCGTAATCAGGGTTCCAACATGAGGAAGCAACTCGACCGCGAACTCGTCTCCTGCCTTCAGGAACTCCTTGGGGTTCTTTGCAGCTCCAACGCCGGGAGGAGTTCCAGTGAGAATTATCGTCCCAGCTGGTAGGGTAGTTCCCTGCGACAGAAAACTGACAAGCTGGGGAACGTTGAAGATAAGGTCTCTGGTATAGATTGTTAGAGCCTCTCAAGGTTGACGAGCGATTTCATGTGATTGACTTACGTGAGAGGGCACTCTTGCAGCACTTTGCCGTTCTTCAATCCGCGAATTTGGAACTTGCTTGCGTCAGGGAATTGGGCCGCGGAAACGATAACAGGTCCTAATAAGGATATAGCATTAGCATTTCGGGGACACATCTACACAAACAATGCCGATGACAAGATCTCACCAATTGGACAGGCAGTATCAAACCCCTTAGAGAAACACCATTGACTCTGGTTCATCTGCGAAGTCCGGCTGGAGACATCATTGGCAGCTGTGTATCCGAGCACATAGTCGAGAGCATCAGCTTCGCTGACATCCTTCGCGTCGCGACCGATAACAATCACCATCTCAGACTCGTAATCACCCGTGTTGTCGGTCTGGGTGAGTTTCGGAAGAACAGTGGGAGCAGGCCAAGGGTCGGAAAGGGATGTTGATGGTTTAATGAATAGGGTAGGCACATCCGGGATGCTTAATTTCATCTCTGCCGCATGCGATACATACTATTCATGGGTCAATTGAGTTTGTCTTGACTCAACGCTTGAAGGTACTTACGTTCAAGCCAATGCATCGAATCGACCCAACTTCAGTCTGCGATAAGGGAGAAAGAATCCGACTGATGGTCTCGGTGGATTCTGTCTTTTGTCCTGGATTGAGGACGGATGTTCCTGAGAATGGTCGCACTGAGACTTCCTTTCCCTGGTAAATAGCCAGTCCTACGTCAATCTGGGGATCGACCGGCTCGCCGACTAAAACTTTCGCAGGGTTTGACTTTGGGACGAATCGCACGAGGCCTGGGATCACCATAAGTATCTTTTATTTCCATCATTCCTTCGTCAACGGCTTGGGGCAATCAGCTTTGAACATACGTGAAAACGTGGACGCGATTTTAGACATGGCGGAAAGGAAGGTTCTTGAGAAACTGTCAATGTATCCAAGGAGGTATTACAGCAGGGAGAATAGAATAGTATCGAATACTTTCAAGATTCTGTTGTCCTTTTGAGAGAAATCCCCCCACAGATTAGTATTTTTACCCCGAAGTCGCGCAGTCGGTAAGTGGGGAAGAGCGGAAAAATCCAAGTGGGAGCCAAACAGACTCAGAGGGCAATGAAAGATTTGGGGACTCATCGGGTGAAGTCCGACGCCGGAGAACCCACTTTAAGCAACTTCCCCACGATCCATCGTGGGGATGTCGCAAGCGGGGGGAGGGACACCGCAGATAAGCCGAGGGGCAAAAGCTTCACTGCAGACTCCTTTTTTATTTAAAAAAAGGCAGAATGTCCACATTCCGAGGTTGAAATTCCACAAGAAAATTTTTCGTGCGAACAACATTCATCATGTCTACTCCCAAGGGTCCCTTTCATCTCGTCACCGTCAATACCGCTCCCGAGAGAGCCAAGCGGCTCATCGGCCGTGTTGCGGAGGCTCTTAAAGACCGTTACACAATAATTCATGTGGATAACTGCGAGAGTACGTATTCGAAAATTGTATTGAGGAAAGATCATTGATTCTAATTGGAATTACAGAGATCGAAGAAGTTCGACCTAAAGTTACGGAGCATATGCCTGAGGTTTTGGTAGGGTTGAACCGTACCTACAGGATAATAATTTTACATATTCGAGATCGATAATACTAATGGGTCTATTTCTACAGTTTAGCGCCTCTATGTGGACTGATGAGCAGGCTCATGAAATTCACTCCATTGCCCGTGAAGTCAAGCCGGATATCAAGCTACACGCCCTCCCTCCGGGCCTGCAGGTCGAACGTGGTCCCGATGCTGTTGTTGAATATCTCTGCGAGAAGGTACCGATTTTGCTGGGCAATTGAACTTGATGACTCATTGGGTCGGTTTTCAGACAGTGTGTTCTGGTTTGTCGTGGTATACGGCTTGTGATATGCCCAGTGGGCTGACTATGCTCTTATTGCTGTGCCAGATACCAGTAATTGGGAGTTATTTGGTATAAGGCGAACCTCTAGAAATCAGAGGAGACAGTGGTGGCATGTAACACCTCACCCTATCGCAACGATACTATGTATGGTTTTCGGGTCAGACCTTGACGAGGGTCTAACTCGGTTAGCCTTTTTTGGAACTCGTTCCCAGGCTCAGTCAGCTAGCTATATTACAATACCTCTAACTAAACTGTACATTCGAGATACAAGTGCCAGTTACCTTGGGAGGTAGGTTTTTTATATTAAATTGAATCACTAATGTTTCATGACTCGATATTTAATATTTCACTAGAAATAGAGTTGGAAAAGTGATGTTGGTCCCTCGCGCAATTTGACCATATACGTAAGTAGGGTAGGAGGTAACTAGGTATTTATTTGTTTGTAGCCTTTCAACCCAACAACCAGTTGTGACTGAAATCCTTGGGCGAGCGAGGGTTCTTCAATGTTATCTGCAATCCGATGTATAATAATTGCATGGACCAACCAGATATTTCTTGAAGGATCAGGCCCGCAAGGGGTATAAGAAATGCCATCCTTTAACTTTGTTGATCATCCCTCAACCCAATAATGATTGGATTGCGGGCGATTATCGGTTATCGATCCATGAAACAAAGGGGCGGATGTGTTGATTACGTAATCATCACGTGCAGCAGCGGATATCCACCCAGGATCTCCTCTTCGTGTTGCTGACAGCTAACGGTTTTAAGATCCACACGAGTGACATCCGCCATGCCAGCTAAGTGGAGAACAAAGTCAGGGTGTTTAACCTGTCAGTGAATCTATATTCATTCTGTTATCTTGATCAAGCGATAACGTGTTATAACAGGCCGTATTCGCCGGAAGAAATGTGACGAAGAGAGCAAGACATGTAGAGCATGTCGTCGAAATCGCCTGACGTGTATTTGGGAATCCGACAAGGTCCCATCTGCAGGGAAATCTAATGCACTGGTGTCTCAGAAAAACTCTGAAGCTCACATCGAAATTCCATCACACCATCTAACTACGTTTGAAAGCCCGACAAGTGAGACCTTACTCGCCTACTTTGCATCAGTAGTTCTGCCACAACTGCTGATCCCCGGCACACCGTCCGCCTTTAACGATGAACTACTTGCCTTGGGTGTTCAATACCCTTGCGTCAGAGATTCTTTTTTGGCCTGTGCTGCAGGATTTTTATCAAACTGCGGCCAGAAAGTCCCCGTTCATGCATTTAAATACTACTCAAACGCCGTCTTTTCCACGAGGAAAATGATCGAAGATTCGAAACTTGTAGGCACCGAAGACTGGCTCTTTCTCTTGACCGTGGCTCTTTGCATATTCGAGGTAATTCCGAGAATAACATCTATGACCTTATGAATCTTCGTGGTGTTGATACTGATGATATGTTGAAGAGGATACAATCCGGTCCTTCGTCGAAAGCCATCGCTCACCTACTAGGTGCGACGCGTATTGTGGCCCTGCAAGTAAGAAATGCTGCAAAAACAAATTCCGCTAGCGTCACCCCGATCCAACAGACATGTGCTGCAGCATTGCTATACCATGCCGCCACGACTGCGTTCTTAAGCCCGGATATCAAATGGCTGCCTGAATACACCTCGTGGGAGCAGGTGCAGCGGTACATCGAAGGCACCAATTTGCCCACTTTCGCCATGCCTCCAGCTTTGTGCAGATTGATTTTGGAAATCTCTCGCCTTGCACGTCGAACCCCACTAAATCAGAAAGAGAGTATACTGGCATCCTCGCTGCGGGAACAACTGCGCCAATGGCTACCTCGGCAACCCCACAGAGACCCAGGGCATAACGGTAACGCGGCAGGCAAGGGTGCCGAGCAAATCCAGCTTGCCGCTGAGCTTTATGCTCTCACTGCGGATATCCTGCTTCTCAAGATCATTCAACCTGGCCTTTCGGCAGAAGACAGCCGTGTACAAGGCCGGGTCAAACAAGTTCTAAGTAATCTTCAGTCCGATGTAAACGGACTATTTTGGAACCAGCACTACTCGTGGCCATTTGCGATCATCGGATGCACCGTACAACGAGAGACAGAGATGCTATTTCTGCTAGGCCGCTTGGAGAAGCTGTGGGAGAATTCTCATTGGGGTGATATTAAACGAACAAGAAATCTCCTCAAAAACCTCTACGAGGATAGAAAACAAAACGCCCAATTCGCTTCTTTAAAAGATCTTCGCTCAAAGAATGCTCAAGATCCGTTCAATCTACTGCTTAACTCTGATGGCCTTACCATATTTTCCGCAGGCTGATCATATTTGAACTTCCATTGATGATCAATAATGCACTGCAAAACAAGATACATTGAACGCTTGCCATTGAGCGCATCAGATGGTCTTCTTTCGCAATGGTTTCGTCCAGGAGACACCTACTGGTTATTCCTAATATATGGCAAGGGTGGGAATTCTCGGAAGTCAGTAATAGCCGGCTGTAGTTCACTCTACCTTGGGGCTAATTCCGACGAAGGATTTTTGCAGATGATGAAGGGATGTGTCTAACCCCCTGATGATTATGTACAGTGTAGGTCCCGAAGCCTTCCTTTCGCCCAGCTCTTCAATATGGTTACAGCTTTGCGGCCATATTGATCATAACTGACTTGGCCTGCAAGTATCCCAAAATTGCTGCTCGCCCCCCCTCATAACTGCCGTTGCCGCTCTGTTTCCAACCAGCTACCGGTGTATCATAGTCGGGTTGATGGTTAGAGTTGATTGCCACACCTGCGGCCTGGAGCCGTTTGGCAAGTCGAAGTGCTCGTGGTATGTCTTTGGTAAAAATACAAGATGAAAGGCCGTATGAGGTGGCGTTGGCCAGTTCGATGGCTTCGTCTTCCGTTTCAAAGACCCGGACACAGAGAACTGGACCAAAAATCTCCTGCGTCCATGCAGCAGAGTCTAGTGGCGGGTTGACGAGGATAGTCGGCGAAACGAAGTTGTCTTTGGATACCCCTCCAGTCAAAACTGCGTCTTGCTTTGCCTTCTGAACCCCATTGACAAGGGAAATGATCCGGTCTTTCTGTCCTTCGTCTACAACCGGACCTAGGAAAGTTGTATCCTGCGCTGGGTTTCCAGAAGCGCCAGAGAGCGCCTCAAACCTCGCTTTCAATTCAGCGATAAACTGATCGGCGACCTTTTTGTGCACAAGGAGTCGGGAAGCCGCAACGCATATTTGACCCGAATGAACGAGGAAGCTCATCGAAGAGTGCACAAGAGCATTTTCGAGGTCAGCGTCATCAAAAACAATGGACGGTGATTTGCCTCCTAATTCGAGCGTCACCCTCTTCAAGTTGCTCTGCGCAGCCGCTGTTTGAATTGCCTTTCCTGTCCCCACCGAGCCTGTAAAACTGATCCTCTGGATACCCATATGAGATGCCATTGATGCGCCGGTTGAGCCATCACCATTGATCACGTTGATCACCCCTGGGGGGAAACCAGCTTTCACAATCAGCTCTCCAATTTGGAGCGCACCAAGAGGGGATTTTTCGGACGACTTGAAGACGAAGGTATTACCTGCCGCGATAGCGGGGGCAATCTTCATGCAGAAAAAGAAGAGGCTCGCATTCCACGCGCCGATGCCTGCACAGACACCGAATGGATCATACCGGACGATTTTGTACACGCGATCGTCCCCCTCTGGGACAAAATCTCCCGGGAGCTTGTCGCAGAACCCCGCATAATAACGCCAAACCGCACCCATCACGCTGCCAATTCCGCGGGCAATGGTAACGGGTAGGCCGATGGTAAGACTCTCGAGCTTCGTCAGTTCGTTGCTGTGGGCGTCTAAAAGATCGGCCAGGGCCAGCATTCGTTTGGCTCGTTCCTGGCCAGCCATCTGGCCCCACGGGCCTTGATACGCATTTTGCGCAGCGGCAACGGCATCATTGACATCTGCCTCGCCTGCACAGTGGATGGTATCGGTCACGATCGTCCCATCAAACGGATTGCGCACTGTCAAGAGGTTCCCTGATTTCGCTGGGACATACTGTATAATCGAAATTGTTAGCATCGCCAGACTCATGACCTGGCAGAAGATAAAAAATAAAATTACCTCGTTGTTGATGAAGAGCTTCGTATGAAGGCCTTTTGATAAATTTGACGTCGCCATGACTGTCGGCTGCTGGCAATAGTCCAATTTCAACGTGTCGAGAAAGACGCGGGGAACCCCGTTAAATAGCCCCGAGTACTGAGGAGATGTGCAAAGTAGAAATTCCTCGGTCGACTGAAGGTCCCTGGAATGGGAATATCCTGGTATCTGTCATCGACGATGTGAGAGGGGGCGATGAACATGTTCGGGCACATCTAACAAATCAGGGGGTGGAAAGTGATCCTGGCTTCCTTTGCATATTGCGCGAGTCAGATGATGGAACGCGCAACGGGCCGTTATTGGGCTGGGGAAGTTGGGAGGTGGATGTGGTATCGGCCATGCGGGGACGGAACTTCATCTCGCTCTGCTTCGGCTCAGTTGGCGATAACGACCGGCGGCTTATTAAGAGCGCGCAATGCAACACGATTGGGTCGCACACCGATTAAGCGCAGAAACATCAGCTTTAGATCGAGCTCAGCAGCCAATCTGTAACGCGTGGACGAAATGCATCTCCCAGGTCCATAATGGGGGGTCATTAGCGTGCTTCCATGTGGGCTCAAGCTTGGCCTGCCTCGGAGACCATCATCCCATATCATCCGGCATTATGCGCCGCAGCAAAGAAGATATCCTGCAGCACGGCTCCGGAAACTTCACAGCTTCCGTCCATTTCGAAAAAAGAAGGCTCCCGAACTCATTTTAACATAAGAAGCCCGTCATAGTTATTGACAATATCGTCTTGACATTGTGGTGAAAAACAGTTCCCCCCCTGGCCAAAAAAAAGGGTCTTGTTCTTGTCAGGCACCATGACGAATTCATCTTCTGCCGTCGCTAAGAGCGCTATTTGCTCTTTAGATGACTTCCTTGGAATATCCTACGATTACATTATTATCGGTGGAGGTACCGCAGGGTTGACACTTGCTGCGCGCTTGAGTGAGGACCCCAATATCAATGTGGGAGTCATTGAAGCGGGCAAAGACCAAACAAAAAATGAACTGGTAACGACTCCAGCGCTCTTTCCACAGATGCTATCAAACCCAGAATATGACTGGTTAATGTACACGGAGCCTCAGGTATGAAAAGACCTCGGCTATTTTCATAAGATACTCGCTGACTAGCCCCAACAACAGAAAGGTAACCGCAATAAAGTACACCACCAAACAAGGGGGAAGATGCTAGGTGGCTCGAGTGCTACTAACGGTGTAAGAGCCCCTTAACCTGATGACCGTTCTAGTTCGGGCTAACATGAAATTGAAGATGATGTATGTCCGCGGATCAAAGCAAGACTTTGATGACTGGGGAGCATTTGGCAGGGGCTGGTCCTGGTCATCTATCGCATCTTATTTTAAAAAGCACGAACAGATGGATGACACCCGATCCGGCCTTCCAGGGGATAACCGTTTGATGAAATTTCAAAAGGGAAGTCACGGATCGCAAGGTCCTGTCCATACGAGCTTCAACAATTGGAGAAACCCAATTGAGCGGTATTTCCTTCAGGCTGCGAAAGAGGCCTACGGTACAATTGAGGGACCGGAAGACCCTTGGGGGGGAGACCATCTTGGTTTCTTTTCATCACTAGTGACTGTTGACCGCAAAGAAAACGAAGGAACACGCAGCTATTCGGCCAGTGCTTACTTGTTGCCCAATCTGATGCGACAGAACCTGAAGGTCCTCACCGAAGCTCTCGCCATGTGCGTTACTTTGGAAGGAAACTCAGCTTCCGGAGTCCGCTTCATGCATTCTGGAAAGATCTTCGCCGTCCAGGCCTCCCGAGAAATAGTGGTCAGCGGTGGCGTATACAAGTCGCCGCAGATCCTGGAATTATCAGGCATTGGAGATCCCACTATTCTCAAAGCTGCAGGGGTCAAGTGCACTGTGCCTCTGCCTGCTGTGGGTGCAAACCTCCAGGACCACGTCCTGACCGGTTCCGTTTACCAACTGAAAGATGGAATTTCTTCGTTTGACTCCCTTCGAAAAGCAAATGTCATGCAAGAGCACCTGGACATGTACGCCAAGAACCGCACGGGAATTCTCGGCTCAGCAACAAGCTGTATGGGATTTATCCCGTACTCATCTTTAGTGTCTAAAGAAGAACTAGAGAGGACATGTCGAAAAGTGCTTGAACCACCGGCGTCGACGCCCTTCCAGCAGAGACAGCGCGAACAAATTGTCCAACACCTACGAAGCCCATCTTCCGGCAATATCCAGTATATTCTATCCCAAGGCACAGTCGACCTTGAAAGTGCCCCTGGGGATCAGAGCAAATTCGCAAAGGCAGTTCCCGAGGCCGACCCAGATGGATTCACCATTGTGGCATGCCTGCAGTATCCAGCTTCTCGAGGCACCGTGCACATCAAAAGCAGTGATCCTCGCAAAAATTCGGCAATTGATCCTGCGTATCTCACCAATCCGGCCGACGCCGACATTCTTGCCGCCGGTCTTGAGTTCTGTGACAAGATCGTTGGTTCTCCGGGGCTCGAGGACAAGGTGCAGAAGCGACTGCACCCAAGTGTTAACGTCAACGTGCATGACCGATCTCAGGCAGTCGAGGCGGTGAAGGAAACCTGTATGACAGAATATCACCCATGCGGAACCTGCGCCATGGGTCAGGTGGTTGATGAGCGACTGCGGGTTTTGGGTGTCAAGAGACTGCGAGTGGTGGATGCCAGTGTCTTCCCTGGCAACGTGAGTGGTAACATCCTGTCATCCGTTTATGCGGTGGCTGAGAAGGCGGCGGACATGATTAAAGAGGACGCGCAACACGTTCGCGCATCCCTCTAAGACAGATCAGTTTTCATCCACGCGTGCCTTTTGCATGATTTTTTTGGGGCCTGGTATACTACTAGTACAATGTATAGTTCTTTTTCCTATTGAGTCTTTGGGGTGGCTGTTGTCTGGAAAATCTTCGAATTTGATATGATGAAAAATAATCACCGCTTAAATTGCCCACAAGCAGTCCATTACCCGGAGACACTGTCTTCAAAATAGTTCCTGATCTGTATGTCTGGATGTCTGCATCTGCAATCCGTCAATAGTCCCTGGCGATGCAGTCGCTCTCCGATTGGCGGAAAACGAGTCGGATGAGTCATCGTCGCCACTGACCCTTTCGGGAAATGCTGGAACGAAGTCAAATCGCATACAATTAATTCACCAACCACTAACTAAATCATTCAGGATAATAATGTCCTTCACGCTCTTTCCTTCTCGGATGGCCCGGTGGGTTATTCCGAATGTTCGCTCCTTTTCTACATCTCGCGTATTGCGCTCCGACCTGTCGTTTCAGGTTTTCGGCCCGGAAAAGGAGGAAGCGAGCCGGAGTCCGATTGTCTTCTTGCATGGGCTGTTTGGGTCGAAGCAGAACAATCGGAGTATTAGCAAGTGCGTTCCCTCTCTTTCCATTCTTATTTGCGGACCTTCTTCGCTAACAACCTCCCTAGAGCCCTGGCACGTGATCTAAAGCGCCAGGTCTTCATCGTGGTGTGTACTGGACCGCTCCATCAATCACTCCCTAGTCAACTAGACAGTCATTAATTCTGTATCTTTTTTTTGATTCCCTAGGATCTACGCAATCATGGCCAATCGTTCCATTCTAAAGAACATAACTACACTGTGATGGCGGAAGATGTTGTCAAGTTCATCCAACAGCAGAGCCTGGGCAAGTGTGTCCTAATAGGTCATTCCATGTTTGTGAAACCCTAGCTAGACCTGGTCGTTGCTTCCTGATATCTCCATCGCTAACGGAAGTAGGGGTGCGAAAGCGGCCATGACAGTCGCCTTGGACTCTCCCGATCTCGTCTCGGCGTTGGTGCCAGTTGACAATGCCCCTGTCAATGCTGCGCTGAAGAGTGACTTCGGCAAATATGTACGGGGCATGCAGCGCATTGAAGCGGAAAATGTCACGAAGCAATCGGATGCAGACAAAATTCTGCAAGAGTACGAGGAGGTAATTCTTCAATCTGGTTTTTTCATTGAGTTGTCGATAGTAGATTTATATGGTATTGACAGAAGGAATTCTTCTTCCAACAGGCCCTCCCTATCCGGCAATTCCTCCTCACTAACCTGGTCCGCTCGCCGGAGGACCAAACGATGAAGTTCCGCGTTCCCCTATCAGTCATCGGGGCTTCTATCAATAACATGGCCGACTTCCCATATCGAGACCACGGCGCTGCTCAATATCACGGTCCGACGCTCTTCGTCCGGGGCACCCGCAGTAGATATGTCAGCGACGAGACCATCCCCGCCATCAAAAATTTTTTCCCGAATGCTGAGGTTGCTGATGTCGAGGCTGGACATTGGCTGATTTCGGAGAACCCTGAAGCGTTCAGACAAGGTATGCTTCCCCTCAGAAAATACGTTACTGAGCATTCATTGATCTTTCGGTAGTTGTCGTCAAATTCTTGAAGGACGCTCCTTAGAATGTGCGCGCGGTCGTTGATACCCTGTAAATGTCCTGGTTTGATCAATGGATCATCCACTAGTTGGGATTGCTCAGATGATCCGATACAGCCCGGATGTTATTATTTTGGCGAGGAACTCGAAGCGGTTGAGGGCCAAAATCCTGGCACTCGTCTTTTTCATACTATATATAGAATTGAGTAAACACCACTGGAAGATAGATCAAGTACATAGATAGATAGTATATTACGGCAAGCCAATTCCGCCACTCCGCAACAATTCAATCTGCCATTTTTTCTCTCCTTTCTGCCGGCAATAATTAGATAAAAATAAAAAATATTTTAAATATACCTAGTACTTAGGTGTTTACTTAGAGCATGCATGATCCCTCAAAGCAAAGGTTCTCACTGTATCCGACATTAGTACCCATACACGAGAGCAGACAATCATCGAATATCACACCTCAGTCCTAGCCTTTACTTTTCTGACTATTCACGAGCACAAATCAATCGATATTACTGAGCGGCTTTGTTGATCAATAGGCTTGGGCCTTCCAGCTGAAAATACTAGTTGGAGGGGGTATTTAAGAGAGTGCTTAAAAAGTACTTAGAGAAATATTTATAGAGAACTAGAAAAAATAATCTTAAATAATAAAGCGGTTAATATAGCAGTCAAGATACTTCGTGAAATATTTTATTATTGCGGAAGTGGCGGTATTGGCTTGCCGTAAGTATAGCCCTTGTGTCTGAATGAGATGAGTTATAGAAGCGCTGCAATACCTTTTGTCTTCTATCTAATGCCGAGGTGGCCTTCTACATAAAGGCCTATTTCAGCCAAAGAAGGGCTCTGGAGATTCAAACCTGTCAATCTGTCTTTGGAGGTCAACTCATCCTAATAATGCTACGTAGTACAGACCACCTTACCAGGATGGCTCCGGAATGCTGTGCATGGCCTATGTACATTGTTTTGTACCTGTATTAGCCCAGTAGCTACCAAGACTTATTGACAACGTTCGATCAATTATCACCCAAAAGGTTCACGTAATGACAGATAGCAGGCTAAGGGGAATCAAGAAACGGCGCAATATCGTGGGTATCGTACTGGAATGTGTATTAACTGTAATGGGCTACTGTTCATCTGGAATGGAGATTGTCCCCTCTCGTTGGCCCGCAACGTTCTGTTTCTGAGGGTTATCGTGTACCACCTGTCGTTTCTGTCGTTTCGATTTTCTCATTGATGAATCGCTTCGTACTGGCGTCTCCTCGGTACTGTTTCTCACTGGAAGCAAAACACGACTTGAATAATCGCGCTCAGAGGCCTCCGTGCCAGCGGGGGATCTTTGGGAGCTCTTCGGCTTTGGCATGGGAGTCCTTATAGGGCTTGCCGAAGGCAGCCTTTGACTCGATAGGAAACGCTCTTCATTAGCGAGGCTTTTTCTGGATTTCTTTCGCTCATATGGTGTTTCTTCGGCATTTGGACCTGGGGAGGAGATTGAATCTAGAGGTCCACTCTCACTCACGGCTCCTCGGCGACGACGCTTCTTGGATTTTTTTCGCGACGGCTGCTGTGTAGATTCAACTTCCATTGACGAATTGAGAATATCCACGGCTTCGGTCGAGCTTCCTCGCTTCGGCACAAGTTGTTCTGACGTGATGGACATTCTTGCTGAGCCTGGGTTCTCCATATTATCGGCGCTTGAGTTTCGCTGTGTGAATTCAGGCTGATCCGAAGGGGCTAGTCTTCTCTCCTGATACTGCTCAGCCGCTAGGAAAGCATCCTGAAGCTGCCTCTCCACGTCCCTATCTGTTTGAGTAGTGGATTCTTGAATTTCAGGCCATTTGTCGAGTAGTGAATTTAGACCAGCCTGTTGCGCTCCAACTGTCCCGATAGTGGCGGTATGCGTGGATTCGAACTCGGTGATTTTTTTATCCATGCTCCGTAGTATATCATTCACATCATTGTACCTCCCCGTGAGAGCAGCTAGCTGCTCATCGAGCTTTGTGAGGTCTCGCTTTATGATTTCACAGTCCCCGCTGTCTGGACCGTTTGACAGGGTTTTCATCTCGTTAATCTGTGCTAGCTGCTCCTCGAGCTTTCTGAGGTCTCGCTTTATGAGTTCACAGTCCCCATCATCTGGACCGTTTGACAGGGCTTTCATCTCGTTAATCTGTGACACTAGGTCTTTCGACGTCTCTAACAGTGTGTCATATTTGCTCTGTAGGCTGCAAAGCTCAGTTTGGTTCTCCAAGAGGGTTGAACGTTGATCCCAGAGTGGTCCAAGTGATTGAGCAAGGGTTGCGTGGTCATTTTTGAGACGATTGAACTCGTCTCTGTGCTCAGTAGTATCGTCTTTCACTTGACTGACACGGGCATCTTGACTGTTGTGGGCTCGAGTGAGATTTTCAAGTCTCATATTTACCGAAGCTAATTCCTGCTCCACGTGTCCTCTGAGCGTCGATGTTTGTTCCATCAACTGGGTTGCTGAAGGGTACAATTCTTGCCACGCAACGACCATATTTTTGACAATCCGCTCTGTCGATAGACTGTTATACCTACCTTCCAGGGATTGAAGTCCAATCCTCACAGCTTCTAGGACTTCTCCCATATCTCTGATCCGGGCCCAAAGCTCCTGCATAGGTGCCGCAAGGCCCAAGGCATGAAGCTGCTGCGAGATTTCGTTATATGATCTCCGATGAGCCTCAGCCTGTTCTTTGATCCCCTTCTCAGCCGTTTCCATGCGACCAAACAACTCGTAATCCTTGTGCTTATGGATTTCGGCGAGTTGGTTGCACCGATCATCTAACCTTTCAATATGGTGTAGTAATGTTGGATCACTCCCGTTGGATCGCCCACGGTTGGACTCCAAATTCGCCATTTGATTTGGCGATTGTGCTGGGTCCGGCAAAGCACCAGGAACGTTAAGCACTGACTCTGACTCCTTAGCCTTCATACCAGTCTCAACCGATTGCAGGCGTTCGCGAAAGTCATTCAGCTGGGTTCCGAGCGTCAACAGAAACCGGACGTTGGTCTCATTCATGATCTCCTCGTGTTTCTCCACTGTCCCTTTTTGCTTCATGATAAGAGGATCTAGATCGCCCATTCTCCTAGAAAATTGTTCCTGGACGTCATGAAACCCTTCAATCTTAGCACCCAAGCTTTCGAATCTACCTTCGATGTCATGGATTTGTTTGTCAAGAACACCTTGACTGGGTTTCTTGGAAACCTCGTTCCGTACTCCCTGACAATCGACTGAGAGTTTGTCCAAACGGTCAACTACTTCCCGGCTGCGATTTTCAGCACTGCTCTTCAGTCCCTGTATTTGCTCTTGCAATGACTGATTAGACTTTGCAAGTTTTGCTATTTCGTCGGATGCTTTGCTTGCATCAAGTTTAGCTTCCTCGCTGGCGTCTTTTGTGACCTTGATCTCATCCTGGAGACGTTTTATCTCAACTAGATGGGAAGAGGGCTGAGGGGATATAACCGAGGCCAGAGTGGTTTTTACTGTCCTTTGAAGTTGTTGAAGACGGGCATGATGGTCTGCAAGTTCACTCTCCACTTTCTTCAGATTCGCATTCTGTAGCTTGCTGGTGTGTTCGAAAGATGCGGTTGTTGAAGGGAAATTCGTGATCGCCTGGGCTTTCTGCAGAAGTGGCTGCATAAGGTCCTTGCTTTTTTTCAGTTTCTCCTTCTCCGCCTGCATGCACGTAGACAGGGCTGCCGCCTGCGCCAGCTCCGTGATACACCGGACGAGGTTATCCCCGGAAACTTCATCCTGGTTTCTTTCAAGGGGAAGGGGAGGATTTCCAAATGGCATCATAAATCCGGAGTCTTTCGAGCTTGGTCGAGTGGGGACGGGAGGAGGGCCTCTGTTGAGACGAGGATCGCGTGACGGAGGGGATGAGGCGGTCGAGTTCATTTCGTAATATCTTAACGGATGGGCTGCGTGGGCCGGATCGCGACGTTATCTCCAGGCATCGGTAGATAGCAGCTCCGAGTAGTGATGGAAGCAGAAGATTCCGCCGTCTGTGAGCACTTGGTATACCCCGGATTCGGGTGGGTGACAAGCGCTTATAGCGAGGGTCTTGAGAGGTCTCGTTGGCGGAACAGGTGCCAAGCCACACCTGCAAAGGTGAGCTCAGGGACAAGTAGAGCAAGTCAAGTAACGGGGCAATTTGATGTAAATATGGTGAATATTGCCGAACTGGTTCGTCGTGTCTGAACGACGCGAAAAGGAGTCTATCGTGTGAATTTCCCGTTTTCTGCCCAGCGGTGAGCAGGGCGGTCTCAGTCCCACGCGATTCTGCCCATCGCTGGTCTTGCGCCCTTCAACTTCCAGTTTTCCTGCTGCGCGCATCTCAGTCCTCGTTGTGTCAACGAAGCCACCCACAATTCAAGTCAATTACAATGGCTGCAGTAAGTAAATGAACGACATTTGATTTGATGATCTGTGTCCGCCCTGATTATAGTGTCGCTAACCTTGAAAACTCCAGCCAATTTCCACGGTCGCGGAGACCAAAGAGCTCCGGGGTCTCAACCTCATCGCTGCTCATTCGCACATCCGGGGCTTGGGAGTCGATGTCGATTCTTTGCAACCTCGAACCTCCTCACAGGGCCTTGTTGGTCAAGAGAAAGCCCGAAAAGCTGCGGCGGTGATTTTACAGATGGTTAAGGAAGGGAAAATCGCTGGGCGTGCTGTGCTGATCGCAGGTCCTCCCAGCACGGGTAAAACAGCCATCGCAATGGGAATGGCGCAGTCCCTAGGACCTGATGTCCCCTTCACAATGCTGGCTTCGTCAGAGATTTTCTCAATGGAAATGTCCAAGACCGAGGCCCTTACGCAGGCCTTCCGGAAGTCCATTGGTGTCCGCATCAAGGAGGAGAGTGAGATCATAGAGGGTGAGGTTGTGGAGATCCAGATTGACCGCAGTGTCACTGGGGTAAGCAATTGCCCAACCACTCAATTTCAGATAGAAATGTTGGTGCTGACATATCCAGGGTAACAAACAAGGAAAGCTCACGATCAAAACCACCGATATGGAGACGATCTACGACATGGGTACCAAGATGATTGATTCGATGACCAAAGAAAGGGTGATGGCTGGAGATATCATATCCATCGATAAGTCGTCTGGCAAGATCACTAAGCTTGGCCGCTCATACGCTCGCTCTCGCGATTATGACGCAATGGGTGCCGATACCAAGTTCGTGCAATGTCCTGAAGGTGAACTCCAGGTCAGGAAGGAAATCGTCCACACCGTCAGCCTTCACGAGATTGACGTGATAAATTCTCGCTCGCAAGGATTTCTGGCCCTCTTTTCAGGAGACACGGGTGAAATCAGAAGTGAGGTTCGCGACCAGATCAACACCAAGGTTGCCGAATGGAAGGAGGAAGGCAAGGCGGAGATCATCCCCGGTGTGTTGTTTATCGATGAAGTGCACATGCTTGACATTGAGTGTTTCTCCTACATCAACCGTGCCCTGGAGGCAGAACTCGCCCCCATCGTCATTATGGCCAGCAATCGCGGGCAGGCCCGGATTCGTGGCACCACGTACACGTCTCCCCATGGACTTCCCCTTGACTTCCTCGACCGAGTGGTCATCGTTAGCACGCAACCTTACTCTGGCGACGAAATTCGTCAAATTTTAGCCATTCGGGCCCAGGAGGAAGAGATTGATCTCTCGCCAGATGCTCTTGCTCTTTTGACTAAGATTGGACAGGAGTCCAACCTTCGCTATGCGAGCAACATCATCACCACCTCCCATCTTCTCACCCAAAAGCGTAAGGCGAAGGAAGTGAGCATTGATGATGTTCAGCGCAGTTACCGACTATTCTACGATCCGGCTCGCAGCGTGAAATTTGTCAACGCTTATGAGCAACGTTTTATCGGCGACCAAGGGGCTGTCAATTTCTCTGCCACTGCAGCAAATGGGGATGCCATGGAAATTTCTTGAATTAATGAATCCTGCGGATTTTCAAAGCGGTGCCTGGTGTTGCAAGGACGGACTATTCAATGAAGTGACACAGCGTTTGCAAGAGTGTTGTTACACTCGACCAGGCGCCATCTTCTTTTGCTTCCTACGGATTATCTTATTGCTGTTTTCTTTCCACTGCATTAAATGATATGTGATAATGCTGGCGCTTGTTAAGAGCTCGTCTGTATGGGTACTTTTGTTTTTTGGGTCTTAAGTTGGAGTGAGCGAGAGAGGAAAAACCGCGTTAAAAGCTCGAATAACTAACTTTGAATGAATCCTTTTAGCTAACGGTTTCAATTGGGAACTTGGCAATAATTATGTCCCTCTAGCCTTTCCAATATTATACAAAAGTAACTCCGCTTTCCCATCCGGATGGATCGGTTGTCTTTTTGAATTCGACGCCTTCCCCAAAGTATCCAGCGTTTTTCCAGGATTCCATTGTAGCACTGTCATACGGGCCATGCACGATCCCACCATCGCGAGCATCAGACCAGCGGAATTCCCACATTGTGGAGGGCTGAACGGCCCCATCAAGACCTTGTTCTTCTGACGGCGGATCGATCCAATCTTCACCAGTCTCCCTGCGATACTGTCTTGTGAGGACCTCGCGTTCGGTATCATATATCTCCGCCTGTCCCCTTGCCATTAAAATGTCAGCAGCTCCTGTGATAGCATCGATTGCCTCCTTGCGAGCCACCTCGGCGGGATCATCTTCAGTCATGTCCGTATCCTCAACAGGGTCGCTGGTTTTCTTGTTTCGGTTTTTGTTGCGCTTGTTCTGCCACTTCGGTTTCTTTTGGGCTCCCTTTCCTATTCTAGCCAGCGCCTCGAGTGCTGTCTCCCCTCGTTGTAATCGCGCGATGAGGGTCTTCAACACATCCCCAGTCAATAGGCTGTCATTTAACCGGTCCTGCTCCTTTCTTTCGGCTTCCCGTTTCTCAGCTGCATCTTTGGCTTTTCGGATATCTTTTTTCGAAACACCCTCCAGCCACGAATCGTAAACAGCATCGGGGTCTACTGCCTTTCGGACGTAGTTCCCCTGATCATCAAATTTTCCTTCTTCCTGTTCGTCCCTCATGTTGAAGGCATCGAGAAGCGGTGCGTGCTTCTTCTTTGCCCCAGCACCCAATTCTTCATCAACTTCCTCCCCCACGTTGGCCCGGTCTTCATCCGCGATATCGCTTTCGCTGTCGTCTGCCTCCTCGTCAACCTGATTGACACCTTTAGAAAGGTCCACGTGGAGTGTTCCTCCACCCTTGGATGACGCGACTTGACCCTCGATCTCGTCGTCTCGTAGGAAGCGCACTGATTTCTTGTTCTTTCGCTGGGTCTCATCGGCTTCCGCATCGTCGGCGCCAAAGTCCTCCTCCAATTCCGCGAACATATCATCGTCGTCTGCGTCATCCTTTTGCTTGTTTTGTTTTGCCTTGGCTTCTATCCGAGCATCGAATCCTTCGTTGTCGCTATCGGAATCGTACCCATCGAGATTAACAGCTTTGCGCCGCACTTGTTGTCCTCGCCGACCGATTTCGTCGGCATCCAAGATCGCATCCTCTTCGAGGGCATCGGGAGCGAGAGCTGAAGGGTTTCGGAGATCAAAGCGGGGCTTCTTTTGCGAAGGAGCATTTGGGTCGTCATCTTCTTGCTGGTGGTGTGTGCGGGAGAAGTCTTCACCTCCCCGCTTGGGGCGTGGCTGAGAAGACATGATTGCGCGGGCGCTGGGAGGGAAAAGCAATATATTTTAGGAATGTTCGAAGATCAATGCAGGTCGGCAAGCTAGCATTAATAGTAAATGATTCGCCGTTGCCAAGTAGGTCGTGAAGTTGTTGCAAATGTTAGATGCGGTCGGCTCGGAAAATCATTGCGGAGCGATTTGCGTCACCGCGGGCGATAAGACCAGCCTTTATCAACCTGAGCTCCACGACCTTCTTCTTCCTCATCAACAGACACACTTCGCGACTTTCCTATCCAACGATAACCTCTGTGTCCGCCCCTCACCCCCTATTACTCTTCTCCCTTACTTTCCGTCTTCTCTTGGTGTCCAGTCGATTGTGCCCATCATGGTGAGTGCCCCTCATGTTTTCCCTTACAATTCCCGACCTTCTTATACTGAAAGCTATAGTTTCGTGGTGGTTACTGGGAAGATGACCCTATGGATGGCGGCTTCGGCTCCTCGATGCTTCGATCTGGCGGCGCAACCCGCCGTTTTGACGAATACTACCGATGCTACCCCGTTGCGATGATGCCTGGCCCCGAGCGAGAGAATGTCAACCATGGAGGCAAGGTCATCATGCCGCCGAGCGCCTTGGACAAATTGACCCGACTTCATATCACATACCCTATGCTTTTTGAGTTACACAATGGTGCCCGAGAACGGATGACCCATGCGGGTGTTTTAGAGTTCATTGCTGAGGAAGGCAAAATATACCTACCATTCTGGGTAAGTCTGATCTCGTCCGTGTCCCGGGTCGACATCTCACACTGACATTTTGGTACATAGCTTATGCAGACTCTACTTTTGGAACCTGGGGACCTGGTCCAGGTCAAGTCGACTGATCTCCCACCGGGCCAGTTCATCAAACTGCAAGCACAATCCACATCGTTTCTTGACATCAGTGACCCCAAGGCAGTCTTGGAGAACGCCTTCCGTAATTTCTCCTGTCTGACCAAGGGGGATGTCTTCACCTTTGGCTATAATGACCAAGTCTACGAGATGGCCGTCCTGGAGACCAAGCCCTCCACGGAAAGCAATGCCATCTCCGTTTTGGAAACCGATTTAGAAGTCGACTTTGCGCCACCAGTAGGATACGAAGAAATCCAACGTCCAAGTGGCACCAGCACCCCCCGCAGTGGAGCGAGCGGAAAATTACCCTCTGGCGGTCTCCTTCACCCGCACGGGACTATGGCGCAATCAATCAACTACGCAGCCATTGCGCCGGAATCAACAGATGCCGCCGCTGGGGCAAGGGCAGTGTCATCGAATTTCCTTGTCGGGGGGCAACGTTTAAACGCTAAAAAGGGCAGTAAAGCCCCGACACCGAAGGCGTCCACCCCAACTCCAGGAACAACCAACCCCCAACATCCTCCCCCGGTTCGGAATACCAATGGTCCGCAGCCTCTGCGTTTACCACCAAACCAGCTATTTCTCGGGTACGCGATCAAACCCGTGAAGAAGCGAGATGACACTGGGAGCGTTGAGGGGGAAGAAAAGCCTCGATTCCAGGGTGCAGGACAAACATTACGAGGGAAGAAGAAAGACACGGGGACTTCAACGCCAACGTAGTGTGATGGAACATGACTATTTAATGGGACGCGAGATGGATTTTCAAAAGACTGACTGGTAGTCGTTATGATGACATCGAACCTAGACTCTTTTTTTTTAATTCTTTTTCTGTTTCATAATTGTTTGCCTAAACGGCAGATGTGGCCTCTAGACGACGAGATCGTAGTTTGGTTATATAATCCTGATGTATCACACGATGCCGAGGCCATGAAGACAGAAATCCACGGTAGTTGATCGTCACCAACGGTTCCTCGGGTTCCTGGAGACTGTTGGACTAATATTTACTTAGTCCCAAGGCTAGTCCTCCATCCTTCAAGAATTCTGCTTTCTCAACTCCTCCGGTCTAGATCTATTCTTCGATCCACCAGCTGAGCGGTGATCAGCCACAGCGCCAATCCACATAATCAATAGTTATAAACATGGCATCCACTCCCAAAACCGACCACCCCCTGGCACCATTCGCCAGACTGGGTCCCTCGATCTACTTGCAAGAGCCACAGAGCCCGGACGACGACAAAAATGCCGGAAACCACCCGAAAACAATCATCCTCGCCTTTTGGATGAACGCGCCCGCCCGTGCCTTGGCCAAGTATGTAGTCGAGTATCGACGCCTCGCCCCATCCGCGCGCATTATTTTCATCCGGAGTTCCTCCCACGACTTCTTGCTGCGCTTTACGCGACGCCAGCATCAAGCCCGTCTCGCCCCGGCAATTGAGGCCGTCCGTGCATCAATCACCCCTGAAGAACCAGTGTTCGTGCACATGTTCTCGAACGGGGGCGTGTTCTCGACCATCAACCTTCTCGAGGGGTATCTGAATGCGACGGGCCAGCGGTTGCGCGTTTCGTCGCTAGTTTTCGACAGTGCGCCCGGGTTCGCGACGGTGACGGCCGGCGTCAAGGCCATGGCGTTTGTGCTTCCACGGGCGCGCATTTTGCATTTTCTAAGCAAAATGTTCCTGTGGCTTTTGTTCGCGTTCGGGGAATTCGTGCGTCGCATTATTCGCACGCCAGATGCTGTTAGCATCGCGCGAGAGGCCATTAATGATAAACGGCTGGTCTGTGGGCCCGAGGGGGGCGACAGTGCGCCCACACGATGCTATGTGTATTCAGATGCGGATGAGTTGGTTCTGTGGGAGGATGTAGAGAAACATGCGTCGGAAGCTGAGTCCAAGGGTTGGGTTGTTCGTCGCGAGAAGTTCTTGGGGTCGCCGCATGTTGCGCATATGAAATCGGACCCCGAGCGATATTGGAAGATCGTGACGGACCATTTGGAATGGCCGGAGTCCGAGTGAATTCATCCATGGTGGATCAATCCTGTGCACATTGGAGGGTATCTTGGGGACGGATGACTCTCAGGTTCAAGGCCGGTTATGTCTTCTGGAGGCTCACACGGCGAGGGAAGATTATTGCCATCTCTGGTCGGATTGGCTATCTAGACTTCACTTGTATTGGCTCGAACGGCTACTGTACAAACTTTGGGGGTTGAGTCTTTGGTTGTCCAGATATAGAGTCTTGCGCTTGAAAGTTTATAACATGATTACTTTTGTAACATCTGAGGTGCTGCCATATATCAAGGAAATCGTTTGTCCCATGAGATCAGTACTTTTAACCCTCATTTGGAAATCCACAAGCAATTCTTTGACTCGCCACTTCTATTCCAGCTCTGGTGTATTTTATTAAAGAGTTATTGATTCCATGTAGTTGATTATTGCACTCCCTAAATCAGTCGCTGAATAGGAGGACGGTCTGAATGGGATCAAGACAACACAACCGATTGTGTTATTACCCTCGCCTCTGGAATCTTTTGATCGCTCCTTTATTAACTCTTGTTCTACTCCTAGAAACAACTCTTTCTTCTCCTTTATCCATTAATCCAACTCATCTCGTTCAAGTCACTACCTACCAACATAAACCACGATGGGAAGCCCCAAGTCAACCAAGAAAAAGGCCACAAGCAGAGTCAAGTCGCGCAAAAAGAAGCCTGCCAAATCCAAGACTCAAAATAAAGTATCCACGACGTCTACGAACTTGGTGAGAACCAAATCAAAAAAGGACCTTATGACACACATTCAGCGTGGTGGTAAAACTGACTCGAAGTCCGGTAAGTCGCCATAAGCTGATTTGATTTCATATAGAATGCTTTCCAAATAGATCAGTTGACATTGAATATTCTTTGCAATGACTGATACATGATATACTGACACCTGTAAATAGCGAAACCCAAGAAGAAGCAGAGACAAAGCACGGAGAAGCCCCAGTTCATATTGAATAAAGCCCGTTTTGCTCGTCTTGTTCGTCAGATCGGCGTGAGTGTCAGCAGTACTGGTCACATCCGCTTTCGCAAGACTGCAATCGAAGCATTGCAAGAAGCCTCTGAAGAAATGCTAATGAAAGAATTGGCGAGTGAGTTGGCACATATTATGGAGTGATTCATGGAAACATGGATGCTGATTTCAATCAACTATACAGTGGGACAACTCACAGCCGCGCATGCTGGAAGGGCCACCATTCAGCAACGTGATATGAGATACATCCAAAGCATTAGAGACATCATGGAGGGTAAGGCTGTGTCGGATTTTGCAGTTGAATAATTAAATAATTGGGGTTCTCCTATTTGGTGGGGATACGTTACTTGAGGGAGTCGCTTGTCTATCACAAAAGATGTGTCTGCAGAAAGAAAAATAACCAGAGTCACAGGATAAATGAAAGTATCAAGCGTCCATTCTACCTGGTTATCAACCGGTAGACACGGGTCTTTTCTTCAGCATCAGACGTGCTGTCGGGCTGGGGAAGTTATATTCAAAGGCATGAATGCCCTCTGGTCTGCCTTCCTGGTCCAATTTGAACTCATATTCTGTCAGGAGCGTTCCCAGAACCATCTTAATCACGTTGGATGCCATAAACCTCCCAGGACAACTGTTCTGCCCATGACCGAAATGCAAGCTCGCCTCGCTTGTTGTCGCAAACTGATGCCGATAGGACTCTGCGGGGGATTGGCGCATCTGATAATACCGTAGACCGTTGAAGACATTCGAGTCGTTGGTGTTGTCCTGTTGAATGGGCACGATAGCGAATTCAACATGCGCCCCAGCTGGCAACTCCAGTCCGTCACTGAGGGTGATGTTCTGCGATAACTTTCGCTTATAGCCCACTAGAAAACTCAGCTCAGGCCATAAAGGATCGGTGAGGGCTGGCCATCGCCGTGGTGTGATTCGACGCTAGGCTCAATGATAGAACCATGGCGGCCAGACTCATGGGCTCAGCATCTTTCCCCCGTGCCGCCTCGATGAGATACTGGAGTACATCCGGGAATTCTTCCCGGCGAGTTCGCGCGATTTCGTCGGCTCTCTGGGACAGGACACTCTTTCGATACCGAATGTAGGGTAGAAGAATCCGTTTGGCCTTCCAAAAATTCCAGGAAATTTGCCATGAGCAAGGCAAAAACCAGGAGGCTAATGTTTTGAAGCCACGCGGCACTAGACGAATGGAAATTGCCGTGGTGAAGATGTTGTTCAGATATCCCTCGGCGGTATTGAGCCAGTTGACATCGTCACGAAGCTCCTTGCCCCCAAATATGCGCGCGGAAATACGACCGATGATTCGATGGAGCGTCTCGAATGCCTCGACGCTGACCCATTCGCCGTCATGGAGCGTCGATGGAAGCTCCTTTGCAAACGCATCATCTAGCTCCCTGCGGATCGTCGAAGTGAGGATGCTCAGCTGCGGATTGACTTTGGTTTTCAGGATTGACACAAATAGTCGCGTTGTGTTCAGGATGTCCAAATGCGTGAATTTACTTTGCATGTTGTCTAGGTTGGCCTTCATCGCACTGGCTTCATGTATGGGCAATCTTCGGATCTCGTTGAGGTACCTATGAGGGAGAACAATCACGTCGTTTCCGGTGAGCTTCCAAGGCTTGTCTTTGAATTGAACGTGTCCATTCTGGATGACTGAAGCAGCTGACTGAAAAAAGTCCCAGCGAGCTAGCCAGGCATAACTAGAGCCCACAAATGGAGCCCTAAAGGCGGCATTCCCGGTTTGGGGAAAGCACGCCGTGAAGGTTAGATAGAATAACAGCGTTACCAGGACCATTGGAAGCCATGGGAGTGGTGGCTGCAGTTGAAACGTGTCTTGCCAATGACCTGGCAAATGGAATAGAGTGGAGATAAGAATTGGAGTTCCCATTGTGAATGTGGTGTGGCCTTTGAGGGACCGACTAATACTTCTCAAGCCATCAGGGACGTTATTATATGAGACGCCATCACTGTCAAGGCCTTTGATCATACTTCGCCCCGTGAGATACGAGCCGAAAAAATCTTTTGGTTGCATACTATCTTAGGGTCTACAGCAGGGATGAGTTGCTGCATGTCAAGGCTGAAAAGCCAACAAAACCAACATCATGCAATCTGAGGTTGAGAGTCATCGTCACATCTCTGAAAAACACCGAATGTCACGTCATACGGTTGCAATTTCGGTTTATATCCCGGCCACTGGCCCATATGCTGTGTGACAACCCACCCCCTCACCCTGTTTGGGGCCAGTGCAACCAGCCTTCACAGATTTCCTCCGTCCCTCATTACGAGTCCTTGGGATGCCTGGAATCTGGGTAGCTTCGTCTCATCCTTTGCTTCATCTCGACGGCCAGAGCCTTTGGAAGCGATCCTGTTTTTTCTGCCTGATAACATCATGGGTAGCCTATCACCCAGCGAGATTCAATACGAACAAGCTCATATCCATGAGACCAGGCAAGCTGCTGGATATGGCGTGCCTATTGCTTTTTTCATATTAGCCACTGCCTCTGTTTTCCTCCGTGTGATCTCCAGACGCTTACATCCAACAAAGCTCGCCCTGGATGACTACTTGGCAATTGCAGGGCTAGTAAGTGGTAGTAGATCCCTGAATTGCCTGCGCCCTTGCTGATCTACCTTAGATTGCGCTAATTCCCTTCATCGCTGCTACTATTGGGGGTAATGTGATTGTCCCGTTTCTGTTACGCCAGCTCGCTAATCGTGGCGATTTAGAGGTGAAGAATGGCGTTGGAAGGCATATGATAACCCTAACTACCGAAGAGATGGTAATGCAGGGCAAGGTAATTGACCCCTCTAGTGTTTGTTTTTGGCATCGGATCCTCAGTTGATGTGCTTGAAGTGGGAACTCGTCAACCTGTTCACCTATACGACTTGCATCACTCTGATAAAACTCTCAATCCTGGCACTCCTTGCTCGTATCTTCGGTAGTTGTGGACTGGCTTTTCATGTTGCCATCTGGGTCTTGACTGTCTGGGTCATGCTCTGGGCAATTGCCTTATACTTCACGTATGGATTCCAATGCCGGCCATTTTCCGACTACTGGAGCCTGGTCCATCCGTGCAGGTCGAGTTTGAGGCTGGAATACTCGGCATCCATTCTCAATGCTGTCCATGACGTCCTTCTCTTCCTTCTTCCTCAGCCATATATATGGACACTTAACCTACCTCTCAACAAGAAACTCCGAGTGAGCTGTATCTTTTTCATTGGATTTGTGTGAGTACGCTTCATGGCATCGGTCAATACCCTGAGCTAATTCCATCAGTGCTACATTCATGGGAATCCTCAAGATATCATATGTCAAGGGAGCACCAGGAACCATACACAAATCAGATGCCACTTGTATGTATCACAGACATCATTGGGACCTTACCATTCCCTTGGGGCGGGAGTCATAAGCTGACCGTATAGATTCCGCCTTACCTGCCTTGATATTTAACGCCCTAGAGCCTCTCCTAGCCATGGTTTGTTCCTGTCTGCCGTCAACACCTCTTCTCTTCCGACGCATTCACCTGGAAGGATTTTCGCAAATTACTTCTCTGATTCGTACGCGCTGCTCTGGAGTTTCACCATTTTCCTCTCGCCGCGTGGACTCGGATCGACCGGATGACTGTGGTCCTTGTTGGAACCATGCCCTCAACGATGAAGCTAATGGAACCACCGGAACTGTTTGGGTCAAGAGAGAGGTTCGTGTGGACGAGTATAGAGCCAGTGCTGTGAATATGAATCTGGAGCCTTGGGGAGGGGGGAAACGGGTAGTCGAAGCAGATATAGTCTAATGGACGTTTCATGAGTGGAAGAAGCAAGAGACACGTGGTATGATTTCTGTAAAGCTCAACGTAGAAGGAAAATCCTAGACTACTTTCCCATCCCGAACCCAAATTTCCTCATAACCCACCGTCCGTCGTCGACTCGCCTTATCGATAAACCTCTCCTCGTCAGGCTCTACAACATCCTTGAAATAAGGGTCTTCAATCAAAGCCTTCAAGGTGTCTGGATCTTCCACAAGAACCTCGCCGTGGCCATCGAAATCCAGGGTGTGCACTCCCTCGGCCCCTCCAAAATACTGCTCTCGCATCAATGGCGGAGTATGATACTATCATCAAGATTAGTAACTATAACCATACCATGGAAATCGACCTCACCTGAGTGTATCGGTATACGCCATGGCGCTGTAGCCAGTGTTTGATCAGTGGCGCATGAATGTTGCTCCAGTAGCTGAGGGTCTCTGGTTAGTCGCCGAACATAAACTTCCACATGTAACAAGAACTTGCTCCACTCACTCATGGAACTTCTCCACAGACAACGAAGGGTGACGTCGAACAAAAATGTCAAACCGGACAAATCGCTTCTGGTATTCCATTACTCTTGACTTTCTCCTTGGAAGTTAGAAATGTCATGAGAGGAGGAAATATGAAGTGATCATCGAGAACAATTTGAAACAATCCTTGCCAATGTTTCAGCGTGGTTCATATGTCGAACGCACAACAGAAAACCAGGATTTTGACTGCAACCAAGGGGCCTAAATAAGCATATGATCAGCAATTTTGGTCTATTCTGGTCGAGTATCTCAGATAACAGCCCTGTCTGGGGTGACACCGTCTAACGTCAGACATTTTCCTCACACATTCATTGCCATTGCTTCTTCGACGAGGGTGATCTGCTTACTTCCCTGATCCAGGCCAGATTATCCCCTGAAAAAAAAGATATGATCATGGGAATTATTCATAATAGCCTTCCCTTTAGCCCATCGTCACTCAGGGTTTCATCATGCCACTATTTTTGTAGCACCTCGTCTTCGTATCTGGGATCCTCTGTCATACAGTGTCGAAGATGCCTTGCCAAGTACCATAATTGAGAAGAGGTCGTACAGCAGAACCAACGGGAAAGATTGACGCCGAGTGGAGTATATTGAGAACCCCCAAGTTGGGTTTGACAGGAATTATGATATCTGGCTCCATTCATCATCAGTCAAGTTAAAGTTATTTTTAATCCCTGGGGCTCGTAGCCCAAAAGCAAGTCAAGGGCCCGTGGATAAGCGTCTTATGTTGACTCAGGCGGCTATCAATGCTGGAATTATCGGTTTTTCTTTTTGTGGCTGAACGCTCTCATCCCCAAGATCTGAGGTAATGGCCCAATCTCCTCGGTTTAGAGGATACATTTCAGGCACCCTCCGAGGTCTAATTGCCTAGGTATGTCTTCGTATTCATGGAGCAAGAATGAATCAGTGTCACATTCATCAAGTGGCTTAGGATTAGTCTCTGTGACGAAGTCCACACTAACAGGATGTTGGATTGTTAGAACGACGGAAATTTGAAAAGTTCCAACCGTCTGACTGCACCTCATGTCCATCACTCGAAGCGGGCATTGCCCATATAAAACGTCGGATGTGGCAACTCCTACAATGCAGTGACAAGTATCCAACCGACAAGATGCCTGTCCTCTCGTTCCAATCGCAGACCCAAAACAAACTCGACTCCCTGTTGCGCTACTGTGCCGAGGGCTGCTCCAGCCCCCATGGCTTGAGTTCTATGTCATGTTCCGCTTATGACACGGCTTGGGTATCTATGATTACCAAGGAGATTGACGGAGTTTGCCAATGGCTCTTCCCATCCTCCTTCAATTGTCTTCTTGAAACCCAATCTCCCGATGGGGGATGGGGTGGCGACGCATCGGACATCGACCCAATTCTCAACACAATGGCCGCGCTTCTATCGCTCAAGAAACACCAGACCAGCCACGAATACAGTAGTGGTGTCATTAGCAGCCTTCAGAGCCGTGTCAATCACGCCACTGCCTTCCTCAACGCTAAGCTACAATCATGGGATGTGGGCCTGACGGATCAAGTTGGCTTCGAGCTTCCGATTCCAACGCATCTACGCCTCCTTGAACAAGAGGGAATCTCATTTACATTCCCCGGCTGGTCAAAGTTGCAACAGCTTAACCAGAAGAAGTTGGGAAAGGCGCGCGTTGAAATTCTCTACGAAAAGCGTCAAACTACCATGACGCACTCGCTAGAAGCTTTCGTGGGGAAAGTTGACTTCACCCGGCTCAAGCATCTGCGGACCCTTGGAAGCATGATGGCATCTCCATCGTCAACGGCAGCGTATTTGATCTATGGAAATGAGTGGGACAATGAAGCTGAGATGTTTATTCGGTCTGTGTTGGAATTCGGCCACGGCAAGGGCTCGGGTGCGGTACCGAGTGCGTTTCCCAGCACAACATTCGAATCTGTCTGGGTAGGTCTTGAATTCTTCAACTCGGCAAGATTTATCTGACCCTTGAAGGTTGTGTCGACACTCCTACAGAATGGAACACACCTGGATCTGTCCAGTCAAGAGCATCTGGGCGTGCTTGTGAAGTATATTAGGGCCCAGTTTGATGACCAGGATGGTCTTGTTGGTTTTGGTATGAACTCTCGCGATTTGGACAAGACATAAACCTGACTTTTTTGCAAGCACCTACACTCCTGCCAGATGCAGACGACACAGAAATGGCCATTTCTACTCTCAATTTAGCGGGAATTCACGCCTCCCCTACCCGGCTTATCGAGGAGTTCAAGAATCACGATCACTTTCTTACGTACAGGGGAGAGAGAAACCCTAGCTTTAGTGCTAATTGCAACATATTGAAGGCACTGTTGAGTACGGCTAACCCTGAGACATACGTCCTGGAGATAGAGCTCGCCCTTCGCTTCCTATACAAACTGCACGGGAGAGGCGAGTTGAAAGATAAATGGGTCAGTTGCTTCACAAATCATCAACCTGATTAGTGCCGCTAACCCATGATAGAACTCTTCTCCGCAATACCCCAGAATGCTTCTGACAAACGCCTTGGCCAGGCTTATTCACCTCTGGGATAAGGGGTTTCTTGCCGACCTCTCGGGCGACTGTATCCATAAGGCGCCACTCATCCTGAGCGATATCGTATTGAAGACGCTCCAACAACAGCAAAATGATGGGTCCTGGCACAATGGTTCTCCCGAAGTGACAGCATACGCTCTCCTGACTCTCGCCTCAGCGTCAAACACCCCCGTAGGTGCTGTCCTAAGTGACAAACTTCGCGCCAGTCTGGTGTATGGCCGTGCCTTCTTGGAGGCGAATATTCACCAATGGGATGAAGGGAAGGTGATTTGGGTTGAGAAAGTCTCTTACGGCTCTTCACTTCTTTCCCAGGCGTATTGCATCGCGGCCGTTCAGGCGCCGACTTTCAGCCTAGGGTATAACTATATCAATACCAAGCTTATGGACATCTCTCAGGATGCCGTCCATAAGTTCACCAAATTCTATTCCCGCCTGCCTCTATTCAGCAATGAGCCCCACTGGCGTCTCAGGGCTGCGCTGGTTGAGGGTTCTCTGTGGTTACCTCAGTTAAAGGCATTGAAAGCAGACATCTTCCCTCGTGAGGATATGGAGGAGGACAAATATCTGGAGTATATTCCACAGACCTGGACAACTTGTAACGCTCTTAATGGCAGCCCGTTGGAGCCAGGGCTCCTGTGGGAGATGATGATTATCTCGATGCTCAACTATCAGGTAGATGAGTTTTTTGAGTCTGTCGTTGGTGAGCGCATGGATGGTCGGCTGGATGAAGTACGCTCCATTATCTGCCGACTCTGCGAGTATGATACGACTTCTCCTCCTAAATTACAATCCGCCAACGGATCATGTAATGGAGAAAACCCCCAGCGGAGGAAGTCTGCTTCTGCGGCCGTCGACAGTTCTCAGCCACCCTTCGCAACAATCGACTATGTCGAACAAGTCCTATGCCGGTTCACGGCGTATATACTCACGCGACCCGCGGTCCTCCATTCTCCGGCTTCGACTCAACGGAGTCTTCGCCAGGAGTTGAAAACCTTCATGCTCGCCCATCTCACCCACTTCGACGACAACAAGCGGCGCCGATGTCAAAACAATAAGTCCAAGTTCACCACCCCGAACAGTTCGTACTACCGATGGGTCCATTCCACCTCGGCCGATCACACCAGCTGTCCGTACTCCTTCCAATTCTTTTGCTGTCTCATCGCCTACTACCGACCAAATCAGGCCGACGACTCCACCATCACTGCGTTCCGCGGAGTCCGTCAGCAGTACCTCGCTGAAGCAATGTGTCGACACCTCGCGACAATGTGCCGGCAGTACAATGATTACGGAAGTGTAGCTCGAGATCTCGCGGAGGAGAATTTGAATAGTGTGAATTTTCCCGAGTTTTGGGATCCCCTTGTGGGAGAAACCGATGCGGAGGGCGCCGAGGGTGAGGCGAAAGCTGATTTGATGTGGATCGCGGAGTATGAGCGCGAGTGCTGTATGCGTGCGCTGGATCGACTCGCCGAGGGGACGAGTCTGGCCGTCCGGACAAAGAGGATTCTGAAAACATTTGTCGATGTGACGGATCTATATGGCCAGATCTACGTGGTGCGGGATATCGCCAGCCGGATGAGATGAAGCTTTTTCCCCTTCCTTCTTTCTCGTGTTGAGTATAATTTTTTCAGTCGTTGCCTACTGCTTGAGCTCTTATAATACAATTCTTTCCTTGAATGTTTATTATCATCATTATGATTATTTCGGATGCCCTTGTGGCTAACGATATCCTATATCGTCCGCGGGGTGTAGAGTTCCGCTCCACATGATGAAACCGATTGGAGCTGATTTAGTAGTAGTACTGCATGTCGTGAACCTGCGAGTCGGAAAAACAGTCAATTCCATATCAACCCCTCGATCACATAGCCTGATACGCCCCGCTGATTTCCATGAAACGACTAATCAATCAATATAAAATCAAAAACCCCACCCAAGTTCGTCACGAACTCTTCATCCCTCCTCCTCTACACCTATAAAACAACTGAAAAAAAAAAAACAGCACACATAATGACCTTCACGATAACCGTACGCACTCATCCTAAACCACCACCCATACTACTACCTCCTAAAACTAAGGTTACCCAACTAACCCCCCATTCTAGGTCTTGTATCCCCGCGAGGCCGAAGTCGACGTCGACTACTACATCAATGGCCATATCCCATTGGCCGAAAGGCTGGCGGGCAAGAATGTCCTGCTGTCGTGGGAAGTGTTCACGTTTCCGGCCGATGCCCCGTACTGCGTGCAGGCCAACATGACGTGGTCAAGTGCCGAGGCCCAGGCTGCGGCGGTGTCGGGCGAGGATGGCAAGGTGATGGTGGACGATATTAAGAAGTTTGCGAAAGTGCCGCCCATTGTGATGACGCAGCAGTTTGTGGCGAAGAGCTCTTCGGGTTAAGCGAAGTGGGAACGAATTGATATATTTTTCTTTCCATCTTTTCTTGTACGGATGGGAAAGATACGGGTGAAGAAGAAGAAGAAGAACATAGAATTAGGGGGTTGGTATGGACGTGTGTTTTTAACAGATTGATATTATATGACAAGGCGAGAGAGGGAGAAAATAAACAAAGAGTACCTATGCATAAAAAAAAAGTATGTCCATGATGGTTCGTTAGTTCGTCGGAAAACGTCAAGCAAGTTCAGTAATACAAAACATTGGGGATGTCATGCGCGAAACGAGCCTGCTCGTATTCCGTCTCAAAGTCCATACTCCACACTCCATGTGCGCCACCAATCGAATAATCCAGCTTCCATTTCTTAGCCTCTGTCTTGTACGAAGCGGCGCCCACATGTTGCATGAGCGGGGGGGACACGGCTAGTCGATCGAAGGCATTTTCGTTCCCCACCATTTCAATCACCGTGTCCACAGCTTTGGGTCGGATCCAGTCCTGCACAATCTCCAGCTGGTTCATGACAAGAGGCACTTTCTCCCGCGGGAACACCATCGCCTGCGAGCAACAGCCGTGTTTGTTCATGAGATGGATGCCTGGTTGCATGGGTCGCATGGTGACGCGACCCGCCAGGAAATACAGGCCGATCACGGACGGGACGCAGATCAGACAGACAATAGCCAGGAACGGGTTGGTCAAAACGTCGCGCAAGGGTCGTACTTTGCGTCGCGAGAAAATTCCCACCGCCGCAACGAGGGCCACGATGAGGACGCTCCACCCCAGATATACGGCCCAGTTCTCCGAGTTCCACCCGAGGAATTTTTCCGTGTAGAAGAGCCGCAGGTAGAGCCAGTCGTGGAGCTTCCCTTGATCTTTCCATTCCTCAATCTTCTGGATGCTTTGGGTCATGTGTGTGTACCAGGCGCTCTCTGCGACGACGTCATCTTCCAGCATCATGATCCACGGGGCGTCGGTGTTGTTGTAGCATGATTGTAGCGCTAGGCGGTAGTCAATGAGCGACTTTTTCTTGTAGTTCTTTGACATCTCCAACCGCCGAAGGCTGGTGCGCGGGGCATCGGGAATTTCATCGTAGGTGACTCGGCGGTCGATGGCATTGGAGGCCCAGGGAAGGTTATAGTCCGGATGGTCGGTCGGTCGGTTGAGCGCGAAGAGAACGTGTAGCGCCAGGGTCGATCGTTGATTCGGAGTCAGGTTGTCGAGGAGGGAGCCCACGGTGGTATCGAGAAGCTGTATCACGGGGCGCTTCACGGTGACGACAGTCACACAGATGGAGGCATTTCCCGACGGCGATGCTGGGGTGGAGAGTTCGGTCTCGGCGATGGAGTCGTTGAGGGTGGATATAAAGCGCAGGGAGTCGTGGATCCTCTTGGGACTATGCACGGGCTGGTATCCGGCCCTGGGTTGGAAGAAAGCGGATCCAGGGTCTCGCGCCGAGCGGAGGCTGCAGGAGAGGAATAGGATGAAATAGAAGAGCGCAAACGAGACTAGGGCCAGTCTTTGTTTTTGGTTGAAATACGCCATTGGGAGACTGACATAATGGAGTTCAGGAGAGAAATTTTATTTACAAAAGGGTGGGAGGGGATGTAAGTAGGTACCTGAGGTACCTGTCGGATATGTAGATGGAAAGAAAGAGAAGAAGAAGAGGGAGAAGAGGGAGAGGGAATAAACAAGAGGGAGAAGAGTTAACTAGGTTGAACTCCTTAATTTAGGTAAGATAAGCACCGCAACTGTGGAGCCTCTTAGGGCTTGACTTCTTTCGAAGCGTATGATTGGCCAAGATCCCCCAGTGTTATTCTTAGACCCCAAAGACCCTGAGGTTTTACCCTGAGATTTCAGGTGTCGGTGAAAGTACACATACTTCAATTGATTACTCTGGTTGATAGTTCATAAGAGTAGGTAGATATATAGTGCATATTGATGAGATTGGGTTACTTGAGTCCACAGAATGAAAAAAAAAAAAGTCAAAGCGGAGTATCACCGCTTTTACAGGTAAGGGAAGTATATAAATAACTGTTGGTCTGCCCAGTGTTTTTTCACCCTATCTTCCGAGAATTTCCCGTTATGCCACGCTGATCTGAGTGTCAATAATATGTTGATGATGATTTTAATATTACATTCATTATCGACTGGGCGTTTGCTTCATCTAGTCCTGAATCTATGCTGCTAGTAACGCCAGGATTACCGCAATATCGCCACGAGATTAGTTCAGAATTACCCACACCATTTATAGACGGTTTTATTGCTGCTATATCTGATTCGATTGAAGACAGATTGATCTACAAATATCGCGAATCACTGGAGCGCGTGCAAGTCTCCTGGAGATTGAGTCGGCTCCTCAGCCTCGATTCTATTAGTGACTATAATCTTTTTGCTACTTTATGGTACTGTACACACGGTCCTGCAGAGGATATGGGGCAATATTTCTTACAACAGCGATATTCAACTCATTACATCCAACTGTATAACGAAGTCCAACAGGAGGATCAACCACTCTCGAAAACTGAAAAGGACGAAAAAGAATATTTCCATAACATGGATTTCAGGAAAACAATAGCCAAGAAGCTGACGATCATGTCCGAATGGAAAACACAGTATACCATCAACAATCCACCGAGACTTGGGAAAGATATATTTGTCGCTTCTCCCAACTATGTAAGTGGATTCAACAATTTATGCAAGACTGGGAAGGCATGTAAATTTCATTAGCAATATTCTCAAAATTTAGTAAAATGGGTATCTTATTATGTACTGGCAACATCCAAAAAGAAGTTACCTAAGAATCCAAGTAACTATAGGATATGGTAATTCCTTTTCGTATATATAACCGATGTCGCCTTTTGCAGGGCGAACAGATGGGGGAAAAAAGGGGCCCCCTCTATTAAATGATAATAAATATAAAGATCTAGAGACTAAATGATGATAAAACTAAGTTATATTTCAAGTTATATCCCTATATCAAAGAGGGGAGATCGGGAGCGGCGGGGTATGCCCGGTCTTTCAAGTATAGAAAGGTTTTGTATATGCTCTTGAAGTCCTAGGGACAAGATGATTGGTTTTTATAATATAGGGGCTCTTAATGAGCGAGGGAGAAGAAGAGAAAACATGCGAGAAATTAGGAATTGACTCATACTGCCTCTTAGCGAGGTTGACGTCTAAGGCACCCACATGTACTTTGAACCATTTTTATACGGCCTATATTAGTAGAGAAATAAGCATGGCAACGACTCCTCAACCTTTAGCCGCCGAGCATAGCAAGGATATCAAAGCTAGTGCAATGTGACAGCCTTGTCACAATAATCCTTAGAGTCCAATCAAATATGTCCACGTCAAGGATCCATGAAAGCGCGACAAGGCTATGCCTCTAGGTTATTTAAGCAAGAAGTCCCCCAAGTCAGGGATGTTTTCCAGAACACGAACTCATCATGTCTGGTACGGTCGCCGCTCCAAACCACGGGAACAGCCTCTTTCAGTTCACCCTCGATGGGGGAATAGCTGGAAGTTCGATCATTGGGATTGCTACCAGTGTCCTATACGACCTCCACGTACTCGATGTTGATGTTGCTACTCTCGCCCTAGGTCATCTAGTTGGTCAGCATCTCCAGTTTGGGGTCGAGGGATATAGGCGATTTAAAGATGCACTGGAGAAGCACACGGCTCATTCGACCTGGAGTAATCTGTTGTCTATCGGGTTGGGGAAAACGTCACCAATACGCGCGTTGACCAATCAGGATAGCTGTTGCAGATTCACAGCGCTCGCAGCATGCTTGGTAGAGGTATACACGACGAGTAAAGCTGCCGAGATAGTTACAAATTTTTGCCACTTATTTTTTTCGTCGGACTTTCTAAAACAGGGAGGGCATGCGGATGTCAAGCTGCCGGGCCCGCTAGCGATGAAACTCCTCATGGAGAGCTGCACTGGCCTGCTCTCGTCTGCCAACTTCTCAACCTGTGCAGAGACGTACATGTCCTTCGACGAAGAGGCCTCGATTGGCCGACATGTGTGGCCCCGGTTGAAGTACGACACCAGAGCCCACTCTCGAGGAGTGGCAGACCCGAATACCATCGCGCGTGCCCTTCTCGCGGTAGCCCAGTTAGCAAAGGGGGACATGAGGAAGGTGACCCTTATTGGTGTCGCAGATATTGGGGCAATTGCGGCAATTGCCATTTGGTTGTTTGACCTCAGAGTAGCTATATATCAACATACCTCTGAGGATCCAGATGCACTCCGCTTTAAAAATTTCGACGAACCAGAGGAGGCACAGTTGACTGTTATTTATCGCCGAGCCAACACGGGGCCCCCTATTGAGCAATTCGAATCAACTATACGAATCACCCTGTTGGACATCACCGAGGTCTTCACGGGGAAAGACGTGCCACCACCAAATGCAGATTACCTGGTTGGGGGCCGTGTAAGCTGGGACCACGCACTTAGCAATACGTTTGGAGAGACCTTTGAATCCCTTCTGCGACAGTCAACCTTGGTTGGAAAAGCGGTTGGGAGCGCAGCTCGCGTATTTTCGGCCATTCATAATGCCGAGAAAGGCGTGAACCGGGACTGGTTACGGCGTAACACCATTCATTTCAATACTAGCCATGGTCCAGACCTAATCATGTTCCTTTTAAGACGGTTTCCTGAGCTTAACAAACCCAAACTGAAAGGCTTCATGCTGGCGAGCGTGCGGATCTCCTCTTTTCAAGAAGCGCAGGATGCATTTGAAGATGCGATGCATAAGCTAGCCGAGCTTTGTAGCTGCAAAATCTGCTGTAAGAAAGGGCAAAATCGAGTGACATTTTGCCTCGTTACCCTCACTGCGGCCATCTTGAGATTTGGTCGAATGCTCTCGGGGATCATTCCGGAGGAGGGTCTGTTTCCCAAACGGGCCGGGGTCGAGTTTCTCTACGGGGTGCAGATGCCCCGGATGAAGACTGCATCTGCTTCCCAGCCCCCACTGGATATCTTGACCACGATTATCGAGTCCGGCCACGGGTTCCCCCACAACCCGGACGTCTCGATCACCCGTGTTGCACGGTTTCTCTTCAGTGGGCCAGATCCGAAACTGGAGGATCCAGTCAAGGCGGCTACCGCGATAACAGAAGATGGAATTTGCTACTACCTTGATATCTTACGAGATCCCCTCCAGCACAATCCAATCAACCTATCGCACGTGGTTGTGGTCCCGGGTCGGATCCAACACGGGAGTCGACTCTTCCAGTGGGTGTGTGATAGCAAACCAACGTTACTCGATCAAGGGATTCTACACAAAATGACTGAGGACAATGTGCGCCCACCCACTCCGAAGAAATACCTCCAGGCCATTAAGCAAGTTTCCGGATTTGGTGTCGAGCTGAACCTCACCGAGAGGGTATCCGATTCAAGGAAGGAATTTCTCGAGGTGTGCCTGGCTCTTGTCCAGGACAGCTCAGTCCTGGACCGCATCGGCCCGCGCAGTATTGTGGACTATGTATGTCAAGGAGCAGGACGGGTGACCTGCGAGAGGAATGGATGCGTCGCATCTCAGTTGACAAAGGAAAGTATTGAATCTGAGATGGCGAAATTGACGGATCCCTGGCCAGTCTGTATTGTCCCAGTTGGAGACAGCCAGGTTACGATTGTCAATGGAGACCATGCGTCTACTCTGGTGGCCTACTCCTGTTTATTCAGGCCCCTTGTTGCGCGGACTGAATGTCTGGCTTGTTGTGCTCGAGCGGGTTGTGACATGGGATGGCGGCACTTTTCTGTGATTTTGCCAACAGCAAGCAGGTTAATCATGCCTATTGGAACTCTTCGCATTGAAGAGTAACTGACCATGACTAAATATGGGTGTGCAGCTTTTTGTTTTAGGGTCGTCATTGTCACCGGCGTATGATTACAATACTTGTTTGCTAACCCTCATAACGTTGTTTCTATCTTACCTATCCTTTCCATGAAAACCCCGACATCATCGGAACGCCTTAGGGACTGGAATCCTGGACCTAGTGCTCCCCCGAATAGGTATCATTCAATAATTGCTACAGGCTCTCACGAGCACCATTCTCAAACAACATTTTTTAAAAAAAATCCTATTACGGATCAAGAATAAAAAGAAGCTGCGTAAGAATCCAAGAAGTCATGATACTACGGGCTGTTTTCCTCCATATATCATCAATATCATCATTTCAGGTGATCAGCATAGAATTCAATCTGAAACACTATATGTGTATACAACTTCTGTATAAATCATATTGAAAAAACAACCTCAATGATACTCGATAGAAACAATATTATTCGCCATGACGATCGATTCTCCGCATCTTGCGGGGTATCAAACCGCCTAGCCGGACATACCGAGGCACTCTGCCCAGTGATGATATTGCCATGTATTCATCCCCCCCATAACCGACCGAGAACCGATCAGACATCGCCGAGGGCCTCCAATGGCTGATTCATGGAAAGTGGTGAATATAATCACCAATATGATCAACTGAACCCATCCTCATTAAATCCCATCTCCACCTTCCACCCACCCACTACCCTAACTACCTAATTGAATCCACACCCCCCCAAAACAGCCATCATGGTCAACTCCTACTTCAGCCCATCTCCAATCGAGGTCCCATCGTCATACGAAAAGCTTCCGCTGGGCCATGTCAAAGTAGAGCATTATCCCCAGGGAGCTCCCACCGCTACCCCCGTTGTGGTTGTTGTCCTCAACCGCCCCGCAAAGCGCAATGCCTTCACCCAGCAGATGGCTGAAGAGCTCGAAAAGGTCTTCGCCATGTTCGATGTCGATGAGCGCGTCAAGGCGATTGTGATGACCGGCTCTGGAAATACGTTCTGCGCGGGCGCGGATCTGGAAATCGGGTTTCGGGGCGGCCAGGAGAAGAACCAAGATCATCGCGATAGGTGTGTACCAATTCCCTTCATTCCTATTCTCTTTTAAATTTCATGGATGAGAAGAAGAAAAGGAAAAAGAAGAACAAGAAGAAACTGATAAATTTGTTTTCCATTATAATAGTGGTGGTCGCGTCGCTCTCGCCGTTCACAAATGCCGCAAGCCTACAATCGCTGCTATGCAGGGCTCCGCCGTCGGCGTGGGTATGACAATGGTCCTTCCTGCAGTGATCCGGTACAAAAAATCTCTCTTCCTCTCTCTCCATCTGCCCTCTTACCGAGTATAAAAAAAGAAACATGCTAATGAGAAGGGTGATAGGGTGGCCCACGAGAAATCCAAGTATGGCTTCGTCTTCGCCCGTCGTGGCATCACCATGGAATCTTGCTCGTCCTACTTCCTGCCGCGTCTGATCGGCTTTTCGCGTGCCCAGTATCTCGTCTCAACCGGTGGTGTATTCCCCTCAAACTCGCCGCACTTCAACGGCCTGTTCGCCGAGACGTTCCCCGAGCAATCGCAGGTGTTGCCGCGAGCACTGGAACTGGCGACGGAGATCGCGCAGAACGTCAGCCCCATGGCTTCAACCCTGAATCGCGCGTTGATGTGGCGGGGCCCAGAGTCGCCTGAGGAGGCGCATCTGCTGGAATCCAATGTCATCTACCACATGTTTGGATCGGGGTATGTTCATTTCCGTCACTTTGGCTCTTTTTCCCATTTTGAAGAGCGGGTATTAACCTCTAGCAGGGATCAAAAAGAGGGTGTTACTGCGTTCTTCGAAAAGCGCAAGCCCAACTTCAAGGCCACTATCGAAGAAAACGGCCCGGCCAATTTCCCCTGGTGGTATGAGGTGAGTATCGAGCAGAAGGCGGCGAAGCGGCTGGGTAAGCTGTAAATGTAGGTAGGGAGATCCACCGTGGGATTGCATGTTATGGGATGGGCTTCTAGATAGCGCGTATCAGAATCAAAGCCTCCTCTATCCTCCACTTACTTTTACACTTTTTCTTCGCGGAAATGGGAGATGGGAAGAACCACAACAGACTCAACAAATTCTTATTGGGAGGTCACATTCGCTTCAAAATCTTAAATAGGGTTGAAAAGAAAACCAAAAAAAAAAAAAAAAATAAGAAATACTCGTACAGACAAATCTGGTCCATCAAATATCAAGGAAATATCGAGAGAAGCTTGTAATGCCGGAAGGGCGGGACTTCATTATAAACAGGTTCGCCAACAAATGCAAAAGGAAACAGGGAACATCGAGACGGCTTCTAAAGAATGAAGCTGCGTCTCTTGCGGTTATATGCGCGCTGGTCTTTCAGCCATTGCCGATATCCCTGGACACTGCCAATCTTCTCTCCGTAATAATCCGGGACGGGGTTCGCAATCGAGTTGGTCGAGGGGTCGACACGAAAGCGCCTGATGCGGTCGAAGAACTCCTTCTCTTTCTATGGATTCCACGACGTCAGTTCGGGGGGTCACACCAGTGAATGTCGTTAGGACGCAGGGAAGGATACTCACAATAGTAACCGCCGGCTTGTATCGCCGATAGGCCAAGCCCCAGAATGCGTTTCCAAGGAACGGGCCAACCAGCCAGCCCACAGCACCGCATGCCGCCGTCGCCATACCCAGCACAATGAACGGGTCCAGGCCCATCACCTGAGCACCGAGGTGTTCGAGGTCCTGGCTCGAAAGAACCTGCACGCCCACCATGGTGCTCGCCATCGAGCTGAGGATGGAAGAGGCAAGGGAGTATCGTCGACGGGAGGCACGCAGCTTGAAGAAGGAGTCCCAGTCCAGCTTGGCGGCCTCGGTGCGGTCGGCAGCGGAAGCGGTCGAGTTAGAGCGCAGGGCAGTCGTTTGGTAGGTGACCGCAAGTCGGGCACTCATCTGCTGACGGATAGGTGCCTTTAAGGTCGTCGAAAGGCCCCTGAGCTGTGTTGATGTGCTGGCTGGTCGGGCGTGTGACTTCTGCGAGATCGACTGATAGAATGGGGTGGAGCCGGATGGGCAGGCGAATGGCGCCAGAGTAGTCGAGGAGAAGCGGGCTCCCAGAAGAGCAGACCGCACAGGGACGGTGATAAGGTTCGCATGCATTGTGAAGGAAGGTCCAGGGATAGAGAGGGTGGTAGAGGTGGTGTTGTTGTTGTTGGAGAGAAGATGAAGATGGAGTCGGGGTGGAATGAAGAGAGGTGGTTGGGTTATGTAAGCGGATTGGCGCAGAGCTGTGAGGTCATCTCTAAAAAAAATATATATACTCTTGTTACATTCAATTCTAAAACAACAAACAAAATTTCTATAGTTATCTATATCAGCTTCTATAGCTTGGCCTGTCTCGTCGCAGATTCGGCCTTAGCCTGGTCTCTCAATATCCGTCGCAGAATTTTCCCTGATCCATTCTTTGGAATCTCCTGGATGAACACCACGCCGCCTCGCAGCTGTTTGTGACGAGCAAGGTTCGCCTTCACGTACTCTTTCAGCTCTTCCTCAGAGACAGATTTGCCCTGCTTCTTCACTACGTATGCTCGAGGGAGTTCGTTTCCTGGTGCTGCTGGGTCTGCCACCCCAATAACGGCAACGTCGGAAACACCGTCATGGGTGAGGAGGAAGGCTTCCACTTCCACGGGCGATACCTGAAGACCCTTGTACTTGATCAATTCCTGAAGTTGATCTGTTAGCTGGTCGCTTTATACACGTAATATTCGGGGCACATCGCTCCACGAACCTTCTTTCGATCAACGATGTAGATAAGTCCATCCTTCAAAACACCCACATCGCCTGTCTTGAACCAGCCATCGGGCGTATATGCCCCGGCAGTCGCCTCGGGGTTCTCAAAATACCCTGGGCTGACCATTGGTCCTTTGACCAAGAGCTCTCCCTCCATTCCTTGCGCGACATCTTTGACGTCCTCGTCCACCATGCGCAACCTGACATTCGGGAGCACCGGACTGATGCTCCCCGTGTTATCCGTCTGTCCCCAAGGCAGAGTTGTCACGCTTCCAGTCGTCTCGGTGAGACCCCATCGCTGGCTCATAGCACAACCTAACTTCTTCTCGGCACGCTCCTGGATTTCTGGGCTCAAGGGCGCCGCACCCGATTCCGCACGAATCAAACTCGTGAAATGATCCGTAACACGCGGGCTGTCGGCAATAGCTTGGTACACCGGTGGCGCCGTGGACAGGAACGTAATCTGATACTTCTTGCAATAGTCCATGAATTGGTCGACGTTGAACCGGGACATCCAGTAAACAGGTCCGCCTGCCACCGCTGGAGTCACGAAATAGCCCTGACACCCGGCAATATGGGCTGTCGGCAGATGTCCGATAGTGCTGTAGGGCACATCCAGGTGTGGCTTACCCACCCGGGACTCACGCAGGACCAACTGTGGTATCACGGCCTCCGAGACCAGGTTCATATGCGACAACATCACTCCCTTGGGAGGGCCGGTCGTGCCACTAGAGTATAGTAGACAGATCAAAGTGTTTTCCAATGTTGCGCGATCAGTAATTCGATCCCATTGGAGCTCGGACTCGCGCTGCAGGTAGTTTTGCGCAGGGTTGACTGTGTTCCGCAGCAGGCGCTTATGGCCCATACTCTCAAGAACCAGGACCTTGGTCGCGGGGATGCCGCATTGCTGCGCGGCTTTCAGAGCCTTGTCCTTGTTCTCGGGGCAGGTGACAATGACTTGAGTGTGAGACTGGCGAATCTGTTTCACCAGCTCCATCACAGTGAGTGCTGTGGATGCAGCTGCGAAGACACCCCCTGCGCCAATAATGGCAAAGAAGACGGTGGGGAGAAGCACCTGGTTAGCTGACATGCACAGCACGACATCCTTCCCGGGCCCATTTCGACCGATACCGAACTCGGTCCGAAAGACGTGAGCGATGCGCTTTGTGATGGTTCGGGCTTGAGCCTTGTTGATGCTGTTTGTTGGGTCTGCTGCCTCGGCGTGCAGGACGGTGGTTTCCGTCGTCAGGGAGAGCGGAGAGTCTGTTAGATGATGTATTAGTATACAGCTCAATTAGTTCGAACAAGTAGCTTGAGAAGTACGTTCCAAATACCAGCGAACACAAGTCAACATCCGGTAGATCGTGGTCTTTCTCGGGGCAGTATTCCATGGTGGCGGGTGCGTGCAAGACGAGTGATGGAGGGGGAAAGATAAAAATTAAGATAAAACAAAGTCGATGAGGGGAGAGCTTTGTATGGGATCTGCGCCTTGGACTTGACTGGTCAATCATTACCTGCAGGGTTTAGGCTAGGTAGATATAGTGGCTAATAATGGTTATCGGCAATCGGCGTTGAGCTGGTGAAGTCGGCTATACGAATGCGGGGAACCGACCCCCGAGGTTGTTGGAGTAAGCGTTGGAGTCCACGATGCTTGTCCGGCAGTACGTACTCTTTCTCATCATATTCTTTCTATCTATCGTTAACTATGTCACTTGAACTCCTGCCCAAAAAAAAACCCCTTCATTCTTTGCTCCCGCAAGATGATAAATACCCGCAATTCTATCGAAGCTGTCGCATACGACGTATATTATATCCGAAGCCCACCGCGGAGTGAATTCCGTCATGATTCTTACCACAAAATATCTCGTTCGCTTGCAGAGAATACCAAAAAGGAACTTTATACTTATATATTGCCGTTGATCTTCGCCGCCCCGGAGCGGGCTTGCGGCGGAACGGCAGTTCCAAAGCCATTGACACGGCCATAAAGCGCCTTGAGCGTTGCGGTGCTGAGAGCCATGACAGCTGCGCTCAAGACAAAGAGCCCGACACGGCCTTCGAACGGAACTTGCTCGAAGATAGGATAAGGATACCTGGTACGCTTGGTTAGTTTACCGGTGGGGCCTCGGCACAGTACAATGACGTACCATCCGTTATACGCAAAGCACTGCTCAATCCAAAGCCAATAGCCAAAAGCAATGGCGCTGGACAGCCCTAAAGCGGGCAAAATAGTTATGGTCCATGGCGGGGAAAGAAGGAGCAAATCGATCAACAAAACAATCGACGGCACGGCATGGAAACTGATGTCTTTCGTCACGATCATCTATAAGCTTGGGTGATACCTGCAGGAGAGTGGCGGAATGTGACCTACCGGCGCTTAAAGGGATCACAGCCCAGTCAGGAACCACCAATCGTTCGTCGATCTGGACGATGTTAAGCTTAGGATAAAATCATCGAGAGTGGTGAACAAGCGGCCACTCACCGCGCGAAGACCCCAATAGAGCACACTTATCAACACCTCCAGCGGAGCGCTACAGATCGATAGGAGATTCTTGAGGAGGAAGAGTCGAGCTGACATGGTCACATCTGCAAGGAGGCCGACGGCGAAGGTAAGGGTAGCCAGAAACAGGCCAATGACCGTTAGATACTGGAAATGCCAGCCATAGGCCTCGTTTCTATCCACAATAACGGTCAATCCGGCTGACTGGCACATTTTGGTGCCTAGATGGTGGTTGCGAGAACTCACGCGCGATTAGGATTATCATGCATGCTGGTTGAAGGTACATTAGCCTATTAATCAAGCAAGTAGACATGGAGACAGTATAGATCTTTTGGGTCGCATGAATACTTCCAATAGACAGATTGATTAGAACTAACTTCGGAAATGGGAGACTTACTACTTGAAAGACCAGAGGAAACTAGACAGGCCCATCAGCTGCCAAAGCCCGTCAGTCCAAACCCATCAGAACAAAGAAACAAGAATGACCGGCTTACATGGACCAAAGCCGAAACCCCTCTAGACGGGCTGGACAATCTCTGCAGGGGATGCATTTGTGCAATATACTGAACGATAGCCATGATGGGGTATGAAGGGGTCTAGGAGACCTATATATTTGAAATGCCTAATCGACTCTCGGATGACAAGGAACAATGCGGCTGACAATAAGCGGGTGAGGTGAGAATGGCCACGTATGCGGACCTCGATAAGCAACGAAGCTAGGGTCAATAGGATAAGACGGGAACAGAATAAGGAAATGGAAAACTAATTGATGAGATTGTGTAGTTATTTAATAGTAGATGACGAAAGAGAGAGAGAGATCTTGTCCAACAATGAACAAGGTCCAAGTGACACCATAAAAGTTGTCGGAAGCTCGGCAGTCCTTCCTGGTTGGTACGTCATTGTTGCTGCTCTAATGTGGATCTCGCCGCCTTGACATGGAATCCGACCCAGACTGCAGGATTTAATCCATCCGATCTGTCCATGATCAAGGCCCTTTTGGATATACTCGTAATTGGATTTAGGGGGCCTGGAATATATCGCATCGCAGGCGTAGGTACTATACACCTTGGGCGTCGAACCGGACCGTGGTGTTCCCATGAACCACCTTCATCATTGCATTGCACACAATGCTATTCCTTTCTCACCACCGGATCCAGGTGTTGCTCGGCCAGATAACCCGCAGTCCCAGTTGATATTGATCATAGGTTGACGGGGCCAAAAAGTCCTTCATTCTCACGCGACGCCAAACACCTCTGTAGCTGATACTGACCCCGGGAGTCTCGGATGGTTCGTTAGTGCCTTTTAAACGGGAGAGGGTCTAGGTCCATTCCAGCCAGAGCCCCGTAAGGGAATTGGTGCTGTTCATATTTCATCTTGTTGGCAAATGATTGTTGTTTCAAGGGGGCGGCATGTGCATGGAGGTTGGATATATGACAAACCATATGAATTTGGAATATTGCATCTTCACGGGGACAGTCGAGGTATAACTGATTTCGAATATCACTATAGAGGAAGTGACCTTCGTTGTCATCATTTGTCAAGTGATTCTGTGGACTGGGCCGCCAAAGAAGGCGCGGAACATCTGTTCAAACTCCTGCTTGTCCACGGTGCTGATCCCCACTCCGTCGACATCTCCGGCATCCCAGTACTTAGCTGGACAGCGGCCGGCTGTTACTCGAGCATGGTACTGATCCCTTTTTCGCAGGGCCTGCCGACGAGACGCCGCTGTACCGAGCGACCCGTGAAGGCCATACCGATATGGTACGATTACTTCTCGACCACGGGGCTAATCCCAACATCCCAGTCTAGGGCACACAAACCCTGCTCAACTTCGCAGCCGACCAGAAGCATCATGATATTGTCGCCCTTCTCCTCAAACATGGAGCAGATGTCAATGGACGGAACGAGAGTGGTGAAACAGCGCTCGCCGTAGCCTTAGATAACGGGGACAACAAGATGGGTCAATTCCTACTCAGTCGTAGCGCGGATCCGAATCTTACCGACTCCAAGGGCACAGCTCCCCTGCTTGTGGCAGTGAGGAACAACCGGTTTAAACATATTGCCCTCTTGCTTGAACATGGTGCGGACCCGAACGTGCGTGACAACTGCGGCACGCCGGTGATTGTCGAGGCCTCGCATTGGGATGACGCCAAACTGACGAAGCTTTTGATCTCGCATGGAGCGGATCCGAAGGCGAAGGATGAAAATGGAATGACGATGGCTGATTACGCGGCGATATAATTCTCATCTAGCTTATTTACGATGTACATCGTTATCTAGGTGGTGTGCCAATGAAAATCCGAGCATGAGATATCATATTCTACCTCGATGCATACTCGCAGAATACGAGAGGAAGCAGGCAAATAGCCATCAGGAAGAACGGAGAGAATGCATATGATTGGATTGAGATTGTTATGGAAATGGAATTCTGTTGATTGATGATCGAGTGGATAGGCCACCCAAAGATCCCAGACAAGACCCCAGTAGCGTTGTCCAAGACGATCACTCATAGCACTGGACCCCGGGAAAGATTCGATCGAAGAACCTGATGCAACCGTCGTGCTTGTTGGCATAGTGACACTTGTGGTTATCACAAGTGAAGCCGATCTTCAAGTACCAGGTCCCTCCACTTCCCTCTTTCCGGATTTGCCCACCACACTCCCCCTTGTTATCACAAGTCTTGCCTTCAACCGAGTCAATATCCATGCAGTCCCCCTTGTAACAATAGTAATTGTAGGAGCTGCAGTCGCTGGTTTTCTTGCACCGTTGACCACGACCCTGTGATATAGGCACTCCACAGATGCGCCCTGGACCGGCAATTCCCTGGGACAGTTGACAGTCCAGACCATCGTTGCAGTCGCTGTCAGTTGTACAGGGGTCCTCAAGCGCTTTAGTTTCCTTGGTGCCACAAAGACCGTGTTGGCAGCGATTGCTCAAACACTGGTAATCTTTCGAGCAGGGTTCATGCAGGGACCAGCGAGCAGTACAAACCTCCTTCTCGCAGAATGCAACCTTATTGCTGCAAATATCGCACTTGGCCGCACGGCGCCCGTCGGAGAGACATTTCTTATTCTCGCAGTATCCTCCTTTCACGCAGGCGTGGCCTTTGCTTAAATCGCATGATCCTCCCAGGTCATTTTGTTGTTCGATGGGGGGAGTACAAGTGTTATCAACACATAAGCCTTCACCACATTCCCCATGAGACAAACTCGAGCAGGACTCTCCCTGCTCTTTGCTCGGTACACACGTGGCCCCTTCAAATTTGTCCTGGGACTCGGAGTCGTCCTGTGGCTCGGGGTGGTCCAGACAGTAAGAGTCTTTCGAGCAAACTTGCTCATCTTCAGGGCAGTAGTATACTTTGCATTGATCGTCCAAGCACATGCCACTAAGGCAGTCCTCATTCTTATTGCAAGATTCGTGGAGATATAGCTTACGACAGGCTTTTGCTAGAATCGTCACACTTGCCAGGTCTACACTGGTCATTATCGTCGCAGGTTATAACATCCTTGGGCTTGACGGCACACAGGAATGAATCCATATCGCAATACCCTGAAATGCAATTGTCATGGGCATAGCAACCATTGCCGTTCTCCGAGGATACGCAAATATCTCCAAAGCAATGCTAGGTTGCATCACATTCGCTGGACTGGGTACAGGTAGTGACGCCAGCCGGTTTCGCTTTGCACGTTCTCTCGTCCGATGGTCCGAATACATCGCAATAACCAGAAACACACCAGGAATGATTCTCACATTTGCTGCCAACCGCATATTTAGAATAGCACTGAGCACTGTGCCTACAAAATGCATCGGGTGAACAATCAGAATCGTGCGAACAAGCCGCCGAAGCGAGGTGGATGGTAGCAACAGCCCAAAAGGCCAATCGTGGCAGATAGACCATGGTCACGAGGATATCTGGAAGATGGGGATGGAACTGGAACGGTGAAAATGGCTTGAGATCAACAACAATGTGAGGGAGACAGAGAAGCAGTCCTCCTGTTGAGTGACTATGCTGGCTCTTTATTTGGGATCGTGTGTGTACTTAGTGGCCCAGGGGGGTTTGACCATGTTGTGGGTGGCTTATAGAAAAAGAAATTATAAAATCATATCATTAATAATTCAGAATAGTCATAAACTATTTAATACTATTCAATACTATTATAAAACTATTATAAAACTATTATCAGTCAGATCATCTTGCAATCACTTGGCCCACCACTCTTTCTTTCAGGACTCCGATTCTTGATTTCTGTCTCCGATCAGCCATGGGACTGAAAGAAGGATCTTGATACTGATCTGTTCTGTGTTTTCGATTTGATTCTCCAACCCTGGTATCATTTCTATTGCGATGACCTATTTACACCTGCATTCCCGTGACAATGTGATAGGAATGCCATGAATTAAACCTTGCAAGGCCGAAATTAGGGTATTGAACTGACCCCTTGCCGATCAATTTGATCTCATTGGCTAATAGTACTCAGTAAGTTTGGAAATATAAGGTTTCTTTTTCATGAGCATACCAAGTTTATCCTCCACAACTGCCTGAGACAGGATCTACAGTGGCTGGCTGACGCATGCCAGCAGTGAACACCCTCTTGACTGGGTTTAGCAATACCCAAAATTATGTCCATACCAGACTACCGGGTAATTCTGCTGTGATGGGACAACCGTACCGTCCTGCTGGTTCTATAGCTGCAGACACCCGGAATCACAAACTTCAATTACTCATCTCCCATGTCCTGTGCAATAGTATGTGAACTTTCTGCCGGGGGGGGGGGGGGGG
>VCAU01000073.1:125975-172055 GCA_015844325.1 Aspergillus nanangensis | reverse complement strand
AAAAAAAAAAGCGCTGTGTGAAGTAAACCTAGGAAGTTAATCAATACCCAATAATACCAAATAATTCAAATTTATTAATATTATTTCTTCTGAATATATCTATTCCTAAGTAAAAGAAAAGAGAATCGAAATTTCGAAACCTCTCTGACTGTCTTGCTTTTCTTGTTATCCTGTTCTTTATTCTTCTAAATCTGGTGGTGATTTTTTTTTTTTTTTCCACACTCAACTTTTTTTTTATGGATCGGATTGATTACCAGAGATTTCGGAAAACCAACAAAACTTGAACAAACAAAACAAGGTCATCTGCAAATGTCAACATTCATTTGTTCTGGGGGATGATGATAAAGAATGGGAGGTTCTTGATTCTCTATTTATATTTCTCTGTAATTAATTTCTGACTCTATCTCAGGATTTGTCTGAAGAGAGTCCAGGTAAGCAAGTATAGATACCTAGGTAGGTATTGATAGTAATAATACAGACAGCCACACCTCACAACGACACCCAAATTACGCGAATCATCGGGTGGAGGCGGATGACAAACACACCAAGTCTCGGAGATCGCGTCGGTTTGGTTTCGCCTTGTATCAATAATAATCATCATCATAATAATGAAAGAGCTGGCTAGCTAAATAACCTCTATCTTTCTTATATTTGAAATCAATTCATGCATGTCATGTCATGTCAGAAGGACATCCGTCCAGGTCGTATGATGTTCCATCTCATACCCAACTGGTTTGATTATCAATTATATTATCAAACATCCTAGATAGAAACCTACCAGTTCAGGTATCGTTTGATGCCTGGAAATCATGAAATCATCGACACCTAAGGCATTTAATTCCTTTGCCACCTTCCTTTCCTCTCTCTTGTTTTCTCTGCTTCATCCATGCAACACCTCCAACCGAACAATACATAACATTGAACTAACGACCTAACCACCTACATAACTAAACCGCCTCAGTCCAGTCATCTATCTCCTCCTTACCTACCTAACGGCCAACCTACCGGCCTACCCACCTAAACCTTGCTATCTCTACACCGACAGAACCCATGATGCCCAACTCACCACTACTTGACAGAGCACATCCTTCTATTTATTTATAGGCCCGCATCGGAATGTCGCCCTCCACTCAATCTCTATTGATCCCAATAGTCTCCGAAAATCACCGCCCTTGCGTCCAGACGGATTCAATCGCTGCACTGCCGAAACTTAACTGTTCCACGTCGCCCCCATTACCCGATCAGGCGTGGTTACACGCCCGACTCTAATTTGTGCCGAGTCTGACAGAGACACCGAGAAAGATACGAGGGAGGGATAAGCGCAGGAAAGGAAGAGAGAGAGAGAAAAAAAATGTGTGTAATATATACTGTATATTGCATACCAGTGATGCAGAGCCCCAGGATGTAACCCCAAGTGAAACCTGGCATTCCAGGTGTTGCATTAAAAGGGATGGGAGTCAAGGCATACTTAGGTACCTACCTAGGAGGTACTTAGGTAGGTAGGTACCTACGTAGAAGATACCCAGTAGTTACCTACCTAGCTAGCTAGCGCTTTGATCATCCGCGTATCATATCCGACAGGGCGGAATATCTAAGCGCCTCCTCTCCTCCTGGGGAAGCAAATAGGGCCTTGGAATGCGTAACGAAGCCTAGATTTCCTGGGAAATAAGATTTCTACATCCCATTCTATAGGTTGGCTTTTTCCTCGTGGTTTATACAGGATGCCAGGGGGAGTTCAAATTATCGGCGACGCAGCCAGCGGCAAGGCGCATACCCTCAACTTTATTGACCTTCAATCATACCCCTGATCAAAAAAACCTTGGTGGAAGAAATAAATCCCATTCTTGGTAACCTATTTGGAGGAAAACGAGCTAGAATATTAAGGAAAAGAAAGAAAGAAAAAGGAAAACCGAGGTGGTCGACGGAAGAGTTTGGGGGGGAGGGACTACTTCTTAATGAGAACCCCTTGACCGAGCAATCTCCTCTACTGCTCGAGCAGCAAATTCCACGCCCGAAGAACCACCACCGTCTCCTCCCGCACCAAACCAACCCGATGTCCAGTTTCCTCCGGCCGACCCAGTGCCAGCAGGCGAACGGTCCCGGAGATCATCCGGGTTGATGTGATGGAAGGAGTTATCGCTGCGGTTCTTGCGCAGCTCCGAATTCCCATATGCCAGATCATCCGTGTCAGTGGTGTCCAGGTTCCGCTCCTCCTTCATCAACGCATTCCGCAACACGTCGAGGACATCCCGCTGGTTGGAAAGGTACCTCGCCTTCTCGTCGCGGGACATCGACGCCATTTCGCGAGGCAGAAGAGTACCGCTGGCGGACAACTCCTCGGCCCGGGCCTCGGGGCTCTTACCCGTCGACGTGACTGCGGCGACCGCCGAGCTGATGGTGGAGAACCAGTCGTTGTTGGGGGCGGAGGTACTGCCTCCGGCCGCAGTGGGGATGTAGAAGCGGGAGAGAAGAGACTGGGCGTAAGACGCGGGGCCGGTGGCCGGGGGGGTAGCAGGGCGCTGTGCAGGAAGACGCAGGACATTCTCACGCACCCAATCCAGGGCTTGGTAGAAGTATTGGAGGCCCAGGGCCTTGGCACGCTCGTGCGATTTACCGATAAATTCTTCGATCTCACGTTCATGATGCCACAGGAATGGGTCAACGTAAGTCTGATATAGGATCCGCGCGCCCTGCGTCTGAGGGAGGACGAGGTAAGAAAGGAAGAACAGACGGATCCAGCTGTAGAATGGGACCCTATTGGGAGTTCTATGTCAGCAAAAATTCGGTCGCTTTACTTCTTTTATCTTTTTCGCGGTGGGGCCCTACCATCCCAGGATGAACACTGTCCAGGACTCCGCCATCAGGAGGGCGGAGAGAACGACCCAGTACATAAGCCATGGGGCCAGCTGAGAGGGATCCGCCGAGCGAAGGGCCTTGAAGGAGGCAAAAATTGGGAAGAGGATCGATATGATCGAGCTATTGAGGAGATCGTTAGCGATTACCCGGGGGAAGAAGCTGACAGGAGCTTCGGAAGTAACGGGGACGATCTAATCTGGAGCGGAGAACAGCACGTACGAGAACAGATCTGCAATTACCCCAAACATGATGAATGTGAGATCTTGTTTGGACACCGAAAGGAGAATTTTTCCCGGCAAGTAGGAATAGGCAATAATATATGAAAAGGGAGTTGGAGATGTGGTGGTTTCAGAAGTGTAGACCGCCTAAGGATCTGCGGGGCACCGGAGGAGGAGCTGGACAGTGAGCTTCACGCGATCAGCCGCAAGGGTTAAGAGAGGCTAAGTCAAGAGATGGTGGAGCAATTAACAAGACAGGAGGAGGGTAAGAAACGACAAAGAGGAGAGGGGGAAAAAGAAAAAGAAAATCCCCCGATAGTTGCTGCCTTGGGGGAAAGGAGACACACACTGGGCCAGCCCTAAAGAAAGATTGAGGAGTTGATCCACCATCGATGGATCAGATCTGATGATTTTCTGAACTAAAAGAGTCAGTCACTCGTTTGCCGCTTTCGGCCGCAACCCAGTGGTGACGTCATCGGGTCAACTCTCTCCAGCACATTCAGGACGACAAGCTGGGAGGAAATCCGGATCAATTCAGGTGTTGATAGTGTTTTCATAGATCAAAGGTGGAGTTTTCGTTTTCTACCATGGTGTCTTGTGGAGACTATATAGTATACACGTATATAGTTACCTTTATATATCTCTCTCTCTCTCTCCAGTGGACTTAGGTAAGGGGAAAATATATACTAACTACATACACCAGTCAACCCCATTGATAAACAACTTTAGCTGACTCTGGCCTTGTCACCCCAAATTCTACGTAAAAATGCTAAATCTTCCTAGTACCTCCCTATCAAATAGTCCCTTTTCTCCTTCTCATCCATTCCACCAAACACTTCAACTTCAGCTCGCTTCATAGAAACATACGGGTTCACGATCGAATCCCCAATCAAGGCGCATAGCTCGCCATCAGCCTCCAATGCATCCAGACTCGCAGGAAGCGATTTAGGCAAAAGGGTTGTAATCCCGAGAGCCTCTCGCTCCGCAGACGAGAGCTTATCTGTAGCAAAAGGGCAACTCCCTGCAGTGAGAGGAAGCTTCCGCCTCAACCCATCCAATCCAGCGGCCAGCAGGCCACAAAGGGCCAAATAAGGGTTCGCCAATCCATCCAAGAGTTTCATCTCGAACCGATTGAGGGCAATCCTACGCAAAGCGACTTCCTTGTTCTGCCAGCCCCAACAAGCATATTCTCCCCCGCTACAGATCCCATTCGCCACTCGACTGTAACTCATGTCCCGGGCGAGAGTGAGCGCCATCACCGCCGGCAGATGATGGATAATTCCCGCAAAGAAAGCCTCCGCGGGGTTGTTCTCACGGCCCCCATCGCGCGGATTCAAGGAAAGGTGAACATGCCTCCCGCTGCAGGGATCCCGACCCAACGGACGAGGACACATGGTCGCCCGCAAATCGTACGATTCCGCCACATCAGATATAATACTGGTCGCTCTGAGAAGCATATCGGCGGCGTTCAGCGGCGAATCCGGCGGGAGGGCAAACTCCCACTGTCCTGGGGCGGCCTCGGCGTGGAATTTCTCGATTGCGATGCCAGCAGCAAGTAGGGCACGAACCGTCGTCTCCAGCATCTCGAGATGGTTCTGGTCATCGGCCGTCATACTGAAGACGGAGTGGGGCTCGTCAAGACTTTCATAGCCGATCGTTCGCTTGTTCTCCTTCACGCGTCGTAGGTACACGACTTCGATCTCGAAGCCAACCGAAACATCACACCCCGTCTCGGCTGCGATTGTGTCGCTTAGGGTTACTAATCGCGCCTTGGGGCATTCGTCCAGAGGGTTGCCATCCATGTCGAGGCAGGATGCCATGACCACCGCACGGTGAGAGTTGGGTCCACCTTTGCAATAGGCGGTGGTCATATTCGGCTGTAGGTAACAGACTCCTCCCGGGGTGACCCCGGCGGGCATGCGATCAAACGGTTCCAAGTGTATTCCGGCTTTCACGAAGGGGATCGGCTGGCCAGTTTGCACGAGTTCGGTGAAACGTGCAACGGGCAGAACTTGAACCAGTGGCGTGGCATTGTAGGCGAGATACTGAACCCAGACGAATTCCACATTAGGATGATCGTGAAGGAATTCCTCCCACAAGGTGCGTTGCATGTTGACGCACATGGTTTTCATAATACCGGGGGGGAGAGGGGTCAGATTATAGCCATGTTCCAGTGTGGGCCACCTGAGCATATATATATATATATAAATTGTCCTACAGACACTTGGCAAATTGAAAACAACCCATCACCGCCACTTGGACAGATGTCGTACATACTACCCAGTGGCAGCTGAGGTGGCAGCTTATGCAGGGGGCTGGCTGAATTGGTTGGTTCCCCTGGGTTTAAACTATTCAGAATCTGGATAAGCGGTGAGCATGATAGATTAACCTATTTTGAGATCATTCATGTTCTGATGAGGGTATTCATTCTTCTTCAAACCCAGTCTGCTGGACATGAATTATGCTACAAATCCTCCTCCCCCTTTCTCTCTCTGTGTCTGTCTGTCTGTCTTTCGATTGATCTGTGGTGAACTAGGGAGGAAAGGGTGGCTTCTATATATATTGAGAGGTATGAATGGAATTGCCTTCATAACAAGTCTATCGTGTACTTTCTTGTCCTTTAATTGATAAATGCTTGTTTAAGCAGAAAAAGCCTTAGGGCTAGAGTATTACCATTAATAAAGGCCGAAGAGTTGGTGGAAGTCTTTTATCCATGAGAACCAGAGAAGACCCACATGTCTTTGAATGGTGGAGCTAGAAAGTTTCAGGGCGTTATCGATAGGGCTGTCCCTTCTTTTGGAATTTTTTGAGGAGGAAATTTCTCCTAGAATAGGTTGAGGTGCCAGCAGTTATTTAGGGCATGAGAGGGACAAGCTCTCAGACTCGATGGAATTATTATTTTTAGACATTAGTTATCTAGAACGACTAAACAAAGAAAAATACGAATCCTAATACGCACTGATCAAATATTTTGTGTTTGTTTCTCCATGCTGGTTGAGGTCCACTTTTGATATTCCATAATCAAGCGCCATGATTGGATGAGGAATTCGATTGGGTCGAGATCCGGTGGAATAAGTTTGCTCTGATAGGAGGCCGGAAGTCCCGGAAGAGAAGTTTGTTTAGTTCATTCAAACCGAGATTGTAATTTGGTGTGAAAAGTGATCTTGTGCCATCCTGGAATTATATCGACAACCCGGCCACCCCCTTATTCGACCGGCAGAGATAGTTCTATACCTGGTACACTCATATAGCCCCCATACAAATAACTCCTTACAGACCTTCCCACTGTGCGACTTGCAATTTTGATTCTACCATTCACCGTTTTTCTTCTTCTTCCCTCCCTCTCCCTCTCTATCCCTCTCTGTGAGGGGAAAAAAATGCTTTTACTCTCCTAGGTAAGAATTGGATAATTAGAGGCAAGGGATACTACTGGAATGTCTCACTGGAATGCGTAGTAGTATCTGCTTCTATCCACACCATACATATATAACATGCCTAGGGCCTCGCAACTTGACGCCCAAAGAACTCGATGATAAAGAAGAGTTTGGATCCGCGACCTTTCTCCGTGGGCCTTACATGGCCTCATCGGCTGATGTGGCTCCCTCCCGTACGCAGACGCCGTTGGCAACGGCTGTGGATAATAGCGCTAGCATTCTCGATCTCTGCCCTCGTGCTGTGGAGCAGACAGCGGCCTGTCAGCTATGATAGGGCTGAGGAAGTACAGCAGAAATATCCATTGCTTTGGAAACACGTACAGTTATCTAAGGGAGTTGGTGGTGGTAAGTGAATTTAAAAACCCAGAGAGTGTTTAGATAGGTGTGAATTGGACTTGGATTTATTGGTATCGCATGGATCACCCAACACTAACTAACGTCTTAATGGTACCACCAGCCTGGTACATACCTCCAGAATGGCTCCACGCCACAAACTCCACCCCTTCGACGATTGTAGAAGCGGCCGACATTGCCTCGAACTATACGACCACCACCGGCGATCATAATATCGCATACTCGTCCATTCCGTTGATCATGCACCAGCAATGGTCCGACACCAATATTATCCAATGGCCCGATGGCGCATGCTCGGGCGCAGAAAAGTGGCTCGCCAATGCCGTAGCGGAAGACATGGCATACTTCCTCTGGACCGATGATGGGAGCATCCAATTTTTGGAGCAGTACGAGCCAGACTTCCTCGGCGCATTCAATGCGCTGACACGGGTGGTGGAGCGAACTGATGTGTTCCGAATCTTGGTTGTGAAGTGGATAGGGGGCATTGTAAGAACCCGCGCGCATACGGGACCGTCATGAGGAGTTCGCATACTAAAACCCTTGTCTAGTACGCAGATATCGATACGTCTGTCCTACGATCACCGGCCACGTGGATCAATGAGTCAGATCTCGATCCGTGGAATGATCCGTTAACAGGCGCCGAATACAATTACACGGGGCCGATCAACGCTATCTTCGGCCTCGAGGGGGATTTCCCCTCTGGGACAGATGACTACTGGCGAGGGGGGTATTACTACCCCGTCCAGCTCAGTCAGTGGGCCCTTGCCGCAGCTCCAGGACATGAGACCCTGTCCGAATTTGTGGACTATATCCGGGGTCAACTGGATACGGTGTCTTCGAGTGGTCAATTGGCTTGGACGAAGGAGTTTCAGCAGCTCATGGAAGTTAACCCCGTGAGAGCAACGGGGCCAGCAGCCGTCACCGGCACAGTTCAAAAATGGCTTGAAGAAAAGGCCGGACTGCGATGGAACGCGCTATCAGGATTGGAAGATGGGGGCATCAGTAAGCGAGTTGAGGATGTTCTGATCCTCCCCATAACCGGGTTCAGGTATGTCTTCTGCAGAAGCCTTGTGTGGAGTTCGAACAGCTAATCTCTGGATCAGTCCTGGCACACACCGCTGGAATAACATGGGAGCCAAGCCCATCACAGATCCCGATGCGAGGTTGTCGCACAACGGGCTGGGGACATGGAAAGCCTTCAATCTTCGAGTGGAGTTCGGGAAGATCTGCCGGACCTTTTTTGGACAATGTCGAGATTGGCGAAGGGTATAAACTCGAGGGGACTTTCCTGTCAATAATAATAAATAAATACCAATAATAACAAAACAATAATAAATGGTATTCAGTGCCTGAGGCTGAGAGCCAATAGCGTCATCCCACATGACCTGTCCCAAAATGCCAGGCGGTGGGGGTTCTGCCGGCCCTTCAGCCCTCGTGATCGTCATTGGAGTCTCACTTCCAGCTGCAGTTTCGTTGCTTCTGCATCCTCTCCACTTTGCATTGGGCACCAGAGTTCCTAACGACTGATCCATATAACTTACTCGGACTGCCCGCCGGAACAGGATTTACAGGCTGTCATCACAACTACACCATAACCACCTCATCTACCTACCTGACCACTATCTTAAGCCTCCTCGATATATACCTACACCTACCTACACTCTCTATCCGCAACAATGTGCATTGCTTTAATATCAACCGCGCATCCTTCCTACCCCCTCATTCTCATCGATAATAGGGATGTACGCGATTACACACTTCACACACACATGTCCAGCAAGTAGATAACTTTCAAACTAACGACACTTAGGAATACCTACACCGCCCGACTTCCCCCGCAGCCTGGTGGCCAGAACCGCATTCTAATGTCCTCGGTGGCCGAGACCTCGCCAGACCCACACATGGGACATGGATGGGAGTAACACGAGAAGGGAAAATAGCAGTCCTCACTAATTACCGAGAGAAACGATCTGACCAGGCAACTGGGGCGCAAAGCCGTGGGGTCATCGTGAATAATTGGTTGGCTGCGGACACGGAGACGAAGCAGCCTACGCGAGACTTCGTCGAACACATGGTGGACAGTCCGACGGCCCGGGATGTGGGAGGGTTCAGCCTTGTATGCGGCTATATCAATGAACCCTTGGCTGTTGTGTCCAACCGCTCGTCTACCATGGATCAGATCACCTGGCTGGCAACAAAGAAGGGGACGACCGTGGGCCTCAGCAATACAACGTTCGAGGACCGGTCTTGGCCCAAAATTCTCGATGGAGAAAACCTGGTGAATGAAGCCATCGAGGCGCACGTGAGCGCCGGCGAGGATGAGGACGCACTCATCGACAGACTGCTTCAAGTGTTGAACAAGAATACTCTCCCCGAGTTGGCGGACGATGCAACGGCCGAAGACTACCTCCCGTACTTCCGGCGAAGCATTTTTATTCCACTTCTCGGGGTCAAAGAGAAGGCGGCGCCACCGGCTGACGGCCAACCCGCTGCGCCGAACCGGAAGAGTGATGGGCTGGACCAGTCATACTTGCATGGTGCGTATGGCACACAGCAACAGACCGTGATCCTTGTAAACAACGCAGGGCGCGTACGGTACTTTGAACGCACGTTGTATAACGATGCTGAGCCCGTTCCGATCGGACAAGGGGACCGGTCGTATGAATTCCAAGTTACGCAACACTAGTCGACTCGACTGTCTGTCCATAGCTACCTACCCTTCTGGTATTCGTGCATAGCAACATTCGTACATTTCAGGACACCATGATATATGCCTACATGATTATCCCTCTCAAAAAAAGTCATACATTCTAAGACTGCTAAAATGAAGCTACTTTCCTAGATTGCTCGGTTGTGACTTTGCGCTTATTAATGCTAGCACATCGTGGCCGATGAGATCTGACACGGCGGAATAGTTATCTGTCCCATGGTCTGGCTCCTGGAAGTCTGGGTCTGGTTCCTGTGGGTCTGCTCCCCCTTCTGCATGACGGGCCCGGGACTGCCTACCCTACGAACCGAAGAGACATCATGCGATATAGGCAAGTGAGTTAGTCGTACTCCGTAATAAACCGCAATATCGGCTAAGCTTTGCTAAGATACCGGACAATCTTGTTCCTCAGTATAATAATATTTATCCACCAAAAGCGCATGACGAGCGAAAAAGATTACGGATTCCTTCTCCACCAACGGCTGGATATCTGAGACGCGACTGCGTTTCATCTTGATCACGGACTTAAATTAGGCCCACGAGGGCCGGAAATTCGAAGACAACTCCTGTTCCAACGTGTATGAAAGGGGCATATCGATTCGCACTAAGGGGCTAAGCCTTTGGGCCATGCGGCGCCTTCCCCCTGATTGGATTTGGTATGGAGCTGCCGGGATATACTTGGATATTCCTATGGACAAGTCTCATTCAGGTGGACTGCCCCAGCAGTCTTAGTTCTAATGCGATCACTAATACTGTCCGAGATCCATATCATCTCTGGACGGAATGCCCGGGAGAGACTGAATCGGGTTGCATGTAAATGGATCGGTCACAATCCTTGCCCCATGGTAGAAGCTCGGGATGAGATTACTGTGGGACTTGCCAATGACCTAGAACCCATGGACCATTGTTTGACTATAAAAACGAAGGGCTCATGCCCATCCGAGTCTCCTAGACACTAAGGCTGGCTCTTGTTCCTCCCATACACTCATTGTATTCTGTTTCTTTCTTTCTTTTTTGCAGTTAAATTTCGACCAACTCAAGACATTCATTCAATATGAGAATCGGCAACTTGCTCATGGCAGCTAGTGCCGCAGGCCTAGTGCACGCATACCCTAGACGCGAAGTGAAGAAGCGCGAGACGGGATTTACCTGTATGACTTCATCTGCTACTACCGTGTATACTCCAACGCTAACAGCCCAGGGGTCGGCGTCAATGAATCTGGTGGTGAATTCGGCGAGTCGAATATCCCTGGCACTCTCGGCACCGATTACACCTGGCCGGACACCTCGAAGATCCAGACCCTGCGTAACGCGGGCATGAACATCTTCCGTGTGCCATTCTTGATGGAGCGTCTGGTGCCGGATGACATGACTGGGAGTCCTGACTCGACATACCTGAAGGACCTGAAATCGGTGAGTCCAGCGGAGGCACTCACCAGACTTCTCCTGCTGACGCTGCTCTAGACGGTCACTGCCATTACCGACAGCGGAGCCTACGCCGTTCTCGACCCCCATAACTATGGAAGATAGTAAGTCACCTTTCCTGGTGATTGACATAAACCGCCAGATAATAACGACATAAACCAGCTCCGGCAGTATCATCTCCTCCACGTCCAACTTCCAGGCCTTCTGGAAAACTGTGGCAACCGAGTTCGCCTCCAACGACAAAGTTATTTTTGATACCAGTGAGTTCCTCCCCCCCCAAATGACCACCACAAACCCCTCTCATCCCCTAACAATAATACCAATAGACAACGAATACCATGACATGGACCAAAGCCTCGTCCTCGGCCTGAACCAAGCCGCCATCGACGGCATCCGCTCCGCCGGCGCCAAAACGCAGTACATCTTCGTCGAAGGCAACGCCTACACCGGCGCGTGGAAATGGGCCGACACCAACGACAACCTGGCGCAGCTGACTGACAGCGGCGCCGCCGACAAACTCGTCTACGAGATGCACCAGTATCTCGACTCGGACGGGTCTGGCACCTCGGAGACTTGCGTCAGCGACACCGTGGGCAAGGAGCGCCTGCAGTCCGCCACGCAGTGGCTGAAGGACAACAACAAGAAGGGCTTCCTGGGCGAGTTCGCGGGTGGCGTCAACGACCAGTGCGAGACGGCCGTCAAGGGAATGCTGGCCTACATGGCTGAGAACACGGACGTCTGGATGGGGGCTGAGTGGTGGGCTGCTGGGCCTTGGTGGGGGGACTACCTGTATAGTCTGGAGCCGGCTGATGGCAAGGCGTATGATGCGTACATGCCTATCTTGGAGAAATACTTCGTGGGGGGTGATGCGTCTGCTTCTGCTTCTGCGTCTACTGCCGGCTCTACCTCGACTACTGCTACTGGCTCTGGCTCTGGATCTGGATCCGTGAGCACCAAAGCTGCTACTACCAGGTCTACGTCTGCGGAGATCTCTGCTGCCTCTACATCCTCGGCCAGTTCGGTCACTCCCTCCGTCACGACTACCGCCTCTCCCACTCAGGCGCCAGCATCGTCGTCCTCCCAGTCCAAGCAAACCCCGGCCACCACCGTCACATCCATCATGTCGATCTTCACCAGCCCGCCCAGCACGTCCAACCCCCCGGACGTTGCATCTCGGTACGGACAGTGCGGCGGCATCAACTGGAGCGGACCGAGCGTGTGCCAGACAGGATATACATGCGTGATGCAGAACCCGTACTTCCACCAGTGTTTGTAGAGAGGGAGATAGAGATAGAGAGAGGGAGAGAATAGTCAATCCACACAATCCATGTACAATACCTACCTAGGTACTTACATCCATCCCATCTCCTCCACAACCCCCAATCAATATAAAACAATTACATACAACCAACCCCTCAAAAACAATATCTATCCCTAACCCTGACCCTAACCCTGACCCTCCCCCTCATGAACCCTAACAACCACATTCCTAGCGGGACTCATCGTAAAACTCACCATCAGCCCAACCTCCCCAACCCCCTCCTCCACCCCCACACCCTCCAACCGATCAAACCTCTGCAACAACCTCACCAACACATACGCCGCCTCCGTCAACGCAAACTGCTGTCCCAAACACAACCTCGGCCCCCCATTAAACGGCAAATACTCCCACCCGGGCTTCCGGCCCTCCCAGCGCTCCGGCACAAACTCCTCCGCGTCCTGCCCCCAGAGATCCCGCCGTCGCTGCATCGCGAACACGCTGTACACCACCGGTTGTCCGCGGCGGATGTACACCGGGCTGAGGCCGGAGGGGCCCCCGCCAACGGGCAGGGTGGTGTCCCGCAGGGCGAAGCGGCGGTTGACGGGGACGGCGGGGTAGAGGCGTAGGGTTTCGTTGATGACGAATTGGAGGTAGCGGCAGGATTTGAGAGAGGTGAAGGTTATGGGTTCGTGTTTGTGTTCATGTTCATGTTCATGGGTAGGGTTGGAGTTGTAGGGGCCAAAGGTGGCGATGATGGTGGCACGGAGTTTGGCGAAGACCCGCGGGTGTTGGGCGAGGGAGAGGATTGCGAAGCTGAGCAGCGAGGCGGTGGTGTCGCGGCCGGCGACGAGGATGTTGAGGAGTTGGTTGCGGAGTTCGAGGGGGTCGCGGGTTTTGGTGACGAGGTTTTGGAGGAAGATGTATGTATTATCCCCTCTGTTGTTGTTGTTCTTATCTTCGTCATTGTTGATACCATCAGTAGGACCTGCAGCAGCAGCAGCAGCAGCAGCAGCAGCAGCAGTACCATTCAACTCCCCCTCCACAATCCGATCCACATAGCGATGCACATAAGCATGTGCCTCCCTCGCCTCCCTCGACCCGACAAAATACCCCAACGCCTCATACCTCGCCCGCTGCACCGCACAATGCTGCGCCTTATCAAAGTAAAAGGCAAACTCCTCGACATGGCCAGCCAGCGCGGCGGCCTGGCTCTCCACGCTCTTCCCGAAGAGGAACTCGCTGGCGGAGTCGATCGTCAGCCGGAAGAAGATCGCCTGGATATCAACAGGGGTCGACCAGCCGGTTGCAGTTCGGGTGGGGGAAATGGCCCGCATGGCGAGCTGCACATGGCGCTCGGTGAGGGCGAGGTCGCTGATTTGGTCGCGGTGGAATTGGGGGCGGAGGAGGGCGCGGGAATGGGACCAGGAGGGGCCGTCGGTGGAGAACTATCCATATTATATTAGGATATGTGTATGTGTATATATATGGTACTTAGGTAGGTAGAAGAGAAGAGAAGAAGAGAAGAAGAAGAGGGAACATACAATCCCTTTCCCTAACAACGGCTGCACCGCCATCCTCCTCGTTTCTCCCAGCACAAAATCCTCAAACTTCGTCGCCAGCACCGTCTGCACGTTCCTCGGCTCGCACGTGTAGACAATATTCCGCCCCATCTGGCGGTAGCGGAATGTGGTGACGGGACGGTGTTCGCGGGCGGACACGATGGCCGCGCGACGGGGGCCGACTTGGGGAAATTCACGTTTTCGATCGGCGCGCAGTGTCTCTTGCAGGGTGTTGATTCCGAGGATGTCGCTTGGGTAAACAGGGGGTGGTTGGCAGTTCCATTGGCGCTTGGTTTGGGCGCGACGGAGGGTTTGGTAGAGGTAGTAGAGGAAGGTGAGGAGGAGGGCGAAGGCGACGATGTATGAGATGGACAGGGACATGTTTTGGTTTCTGTGAGGTTTTTAGTTGGGGAGGGAAAAGGCAAAGATGGATGTGTGTCTGAATGATTTATAGTCGGATTGAGGGTTGTCCATCCCCATACGCAAGGGGGATGATTGCATCTTGTTCCACGGTGGATGGTGGATGGGGTTACGGAGTTATTGATTGCTGAGTGTACTGTAACATTGCGCAGGTTGTACATGTTCCACGCTGACAGTCGGACATGAAATACTATTCAATTTATACACAGGTAGGTCTTCTTTATGAAGTTGAATTTAACAGCAGATCTCGCAGCACTCGAAACAGGCAATTCCCGCACAGCTGTTTCATCCCTCAGTCAGTTCAGGGGGTTTCAGGGGTTTCTCTAGGTACTTATAAACAAACACTGGGGGATGCTTACATTCCGCAGCAGACATCACCTCCACCTCCACCTCGCAGGCGCATTTCCATGTTTTCAGTGGTGGTCTAACTGGGGTGAGTTTGGAAATCAAAATCAACCAAGTAAGAGAAAAGAAGTTACCGGCTGTTCCGTCACGACCTGGGATTGATGTTGCATGGCGGACGGCTGAGCAGGCTGGTCCATCGTCAGGGAGTTCGGGTTCCAGGAGGGAGAAGAAGTAGTCGACTCCTGCTGGGAGGACTTGGAGGAGAAGAGATTGAACATGATGAAGAGATCGAGAAGGATGAATGAAGTCGAGTAAGAAAGAAGAAAGGAAAGAAAGAAAGAAAGAAAGAAGAACAGAAGTAAATAAATAAATAATCATGGTGCCTAGCCTCGTAGCTCCACAGCCCCAGCCCTATCGTAGCCCATCGTAGCCCATCTTAGCCTATCCGAGCATCTTAGGCCCAACAAGCCTTCTTGGCAGTGGCTTCTTTTCTTTCTAGTCTATCTATCCACTGTCTAATAATAAATAATACATACCCGTATAATAATCATGACGATCACCTCACATCACCTTCCTCCGCACCAATCCCCGCAAGAAATCAAAGCTATTACTATCGCTCTGCAATTGCCACACCCGCCCTGTCGGCCGATCATCCCATCCCAACTCCTCCGCCAGTAACAGCCCGTAGTCGCGCGTGATCCCCTTGATGCGCGCCTTGACGCCGCCCGCCTCCTCCAGCGTCACCGTCTGATGCATATGCAGCCAGTCGTCATAGTACATCTCCTCGAACGTGTGGTCGAACCCCGTGCGCAGGAACCGCACATACAGTTCCTCCAGCGTGGTGATCACCCGCGCCAGGAGCTTCTCCAGAGTGATCGGCGCGGCGTTGCGGCCCAGGAACTTGTGCGCGAGAGCGTTCAGCGAGGTCGTGGGTAACGCATTGGTGGCATTGATGCCAATCCCAACCACTGCGATATACTCGGTTCCCGAGAAGTGGGAGTTGACAAGAATTCCGCAGATCTTGCTGTAGTGTTTCTTGTCTGGGTTCTCCGGATCCAGCGCATCTATGTTTGTTAGTATTGGTTTTCATCCGTCTTCTCGGGGCTGGCAACATACAAACGTCGTTCGGCCATTTCACCTTCACCGGCATTTTGTCGAATCCCTCGTCATAGCTCTTGATCCCCTGCACCACAGCCATGGCCGCCAGGTACTGGATGAAAACAACTGGCGCAGACTGTAGCTTGGCGACGGGGTGTCGCAACACCGTGGAGAACATCAGCGACCCCGCTGGTGATACCCAGACATTCGACCCGCGGCCACGGCCAGCCACCTGCGTGGTGGCGGTTGCTGTGAAGCCCGTGGGAAGTTTGCGCAGAAGCTTAGGGTTCCTATATATTTTTTCCCTGGTCAGCTATGTAAATATCCGCACCGTACGCTGGGGATGTACTTTTCCAGGATGGTGTTGGTGCTGGTGATGACTTCTCCATATAGGAGATTCGACCCGAACTCCGCATTTCCCTCGCGAGCCTGCGATTGGTAGTGGCGCAGGTTGGAATAATAGGCATGATGGTTGAAGTACGGGGTCAGCTTGGACGAGGGTACATCCTCATGCACAACAAGATGCTTGATGATCGTATTGTAGTCAACAATGCCCTCCTCCGAGGCAGCCGCATTGGGCAATGCCGCCTGGAGGGTCGACATGTTCCATGCGTCCGAAGTCTCGAGACGGAATGTATCGTTCTCATCTTTGAGGTACTCCTCCTGGCCTTCTTTCGTAACATCCTCGCGGATGGCAGCCACGATTGGTGGCACATCTGCCGGATCCAGGGCCGACATGTGCACAGATGACAGTGATGGGACGGTCGTCGTATTCTGGGCGACCTTGAGTCCCAATTTGACGAGACATCCCTTGAGGAAGTCGGTTCGGGCCTGGTCGTCTGCCGCCAGTGCGTCGACGACCTTCACATACTCTGGGCCGCCTGCGTTCTTGTCCAAGTTCACCGCGGCAAACCTACTCGTTCATCAGCACATAACTAACCCCCCTCACCCACTGGTCTCATATACTCACTCTGGATGCGGGCCGGTCAAAACTGCCGACCCCTGTCCGACCCGACAGTAAACGACAGCCGCCTGCTCCTTTCCTGAGTCCACATCCAACTCTTCCGCATAGCTAGCCAACACCTCCACTCCACGATCCGCATAACTCTCCGCATCGACAAACACACCGCCCCCATTATAGTACGAGCGGAAGCGATCCGGCACAATCGCAGTGGTCAGCGCATCCTTGGCGACCTGGATCTCGGCGGCTCGAGCGCCAGCCTCGCTATGGTAGACAAATCCGGAGAAGGCACCCCCACGACATGTGCCCGGGAAGAATGCCAGCTCGCGATCCCCGACCACCTCCATGGTTTTATCGCCGACCTCGAACTCGCAGTGATGGCAGCCGTAGTAGCCGCCGGCACAGAGCCCGAGGTAAGCGCCCCCTCGCTGCACGAATTGTTCAATGCGTCGGTTTCCGGCGCCATTGAGCGCACGACAGTAGCCCATGTCGGCGCCGCCGGGAAAGACGAGCAGAGCGCAAGTGAGGGACCATGGCTCGTTGAGCAGCATATCGGCGGTCACGGGGATCACGGCATAGTGGGGGGCCAGGAGGCGGCGCAGAGTGTAGAGGCAGTGACGAACTGACGCGACAGTGGTGCCATTGCCTATAAGAGAATCGATAGATTAGTTGCGACTGAAGTAATCCTATAGGGGGTTAATTAATTGACGAGAGTGGTTGGTCGTATACCGGAATAGACGAGGACGTTGAGCTTCGTTCCCGCCAGGTTGGGGGACGCCATTGCGGGGAATGCGATCCGATCGACTCCCAAACTTCTTAACTCTTCCTACTTTCTATTTCTCCTTCTTCTCTTGTGTTCTTTCTCGGGCTCAATTCAATTGCGAAACTAGTACCAACCGCTTGAGTTGTGCAATGTCGGGAAAAGATCAGAATCCTCCAGTCGCCGAGGTGGACGATGACGAGCCGGACGAATGGTAATTAATGGATTAATGCCTTGTTGAATGTCGGACCGAACTGATGGCGGTGATCGCAGGGACAAGCGGATCTTCAGCACAGGTTGCCACGGTAAGATGGAGCGATTGAATTGGACCAGTCACTGGTGACTGAAATGAGAAACAGCGGAGCAGGACAAGATGAACGACTGCTACTTTGCGAAGAAGGACTGGCGATTGTGTAAGAAGGAAGTGAGTCAATCAAGCAATGGATCCCGCTATGGAGTTCGTCTGACGCGCATCACAGATGGAGGCGTTTCGCGAGTGTTGGAAGCGACAGGGAAATGACCAGCGCACGGAGACGAAGGATAATTAGAAGACTGTCTTCTATTCTTCTAATGGGAGAGTGTATACTGTGTACTGTGTACGATATGGAAAGCGTTCTTTTTTTAAGACTTCTTGTTGTTGGTCATGATGCTATCACGTGACCTTCCATCTCAACTTCAACATTCATCCATGTGAACCTTCTGCTCTCTCTGTCTCATCCTCATCCTTATCCACATCTCCATCATGTCTCTCCCACGTCTATCGCGATCTCTCCGCTCCTCCAAATCCCTCTCCACCCTGCTCCCCTACAACTCCATCCGACCCATCACCCAATCCCTCCCCAAGCAACAACAACAGCAACAACAACCCCCATCGCAACCCTCACCACCACCAACAACAACCAAACCTATTACCTCCCCCTCCCCCCCCAAAGACCGCTCCACGCGAATCCTCGCCGCCACCCCCTCCCACCCCACCACCGACAACATCTCCAAAACCGGCCTCTCTGACAAACCCCTCGAGCTCAACACTCCCACGACCGACAAAATCGACTGGACGCGCTCCTTCCACGGCCTCTCCGCCGAGCCCTTCCCCAAAGAAGCCGCCGACATTCTCCTCGCGGAAACCGACCCGGAAGAAGTCGAGATCAAGCCCGACGGCATCCTGTACCTCCCCGAGATCAAATACCGGCGGATCCTGAACCGCGCGTTTGGACCCGGCGGATGGGGGTTAGTACCTCGCAGTGAGAGCATTGTGACCCCCAAGACGGTGACGAGGGAGTATGCGCTTGTTTGTAATGGGCGGTAAGTTGAATAATCCACAATCTCTTTCTATCTGGATTAGATTAGATTAGAATAGGTACCTACCTACCTAAGAGAAGATCGGACTAACCCTTCTTTCTTCCTTTTAGGCTAGTATCCGTGGCTCGTGGCGAACAGGACTATTTCTCGCCGGACGGAATCCCCACCGCGACCGAGGGATGCCGGTCGAATGCGCTGGTGCGCTGCTGTAAGGATCTGGGCATTGCGAGCGAGCTGTGGGATCCGCGGTGGATTCGCAAGTTCAAGGCCCAGTATACGCGCGAGGCGTTTGTGGAGCATGTTGTCAATCGCCGGAAGTCGAAGATCTGGGTGCGAAAGGGGGATGCTGTGTCGTATCCGTGGAAGGAGAATAAGTGAATACATAGCTAAATACCACCTGCGACTTTGTCGTTGAGGGGGAGTTTAGCCTACCTGAGGGTTGGGAGGGGGCATGGAGGGAGGAGGACTGACTGTACGATATGATATGATATGATATGATAAAGAACCTAGGGTTGGTTGGTGTGTGAATGTACACCTAAGGTTATTAAATAGAGATATAAGTTATTATTATTCCGCTCAACAACGCGCCAGACCAGACCAGACCAGACCAGGTATTACAATTCCATAGATATTACCCTGAAAATTATAATCGCCTAAATAAAATTTGAAACTTAAGAATTCCCAAAACAGATAATAAAAAAATTAAATCAAGTCTCTCTCTCATTTTTTTTTTTTTTTTTTGCTTCGTTTGTGTAATTTTTTTACTTATTGAGGATGTTGTCCCTGTTGTCCCTGTTGTCGTCGTGATACAAACGAACCGGGCATTTGTTCATCCGCAAAGTGCATATTGGTCGGGGACGGCTGGATCGACGACGGTGGGTTCGGAGAGTCTGGATACTGCTGGTACACACCAGGGGAAGTCTCCACCATGGACGGGAGTTCGTACGTCTGTGTAGAATCATACGGCACACCCTGGGGGTCATAGAACTGGGCGGCCGCGTACTGATTGTGGTCCGACGTCGAGTGTTGATGCTCCGCTTGGCGTGGAGGCACCGGCTGCGACAGAATCGGCACACCTCCCGTCGCCGTTGGGTAGGATGAGACGCGGGCGCCCTCCTTGCGGCGGCCGGTGGAGATCTCGCGCGAGAGACTACCGAATGGCACACTGAGGTGGTCATTGCCGGGCGACGCGTTGGGCGTCTGGTAGTTATCTGCGTCCGGGCCATCGCCGGGGCTGCGATTCGTGATGGGCTCCGGGTAGTTGCCCTCGCTGTAGGAACTGGAGGTTGTGACGCCGCCGTGACGGCGTTGCAGGGAGTTGGAGGAACGGCCAAAGTCTGCTCCGGTGGACTTCGATTCTTCAGACGGGAGGTTGGGGTCTCGTCGGCGGCTAATGCCGGTGTCCATGCGCTTGGGTGCGTCGTCTGTGGCGCGCTGGTTAGATCCCGCGGGGGCATCTGGTTTATCGTCATCATTGGTTTCGGGGTCGGCGGCTTCTTCTTCAGCAGCAGCTGCTGCTGGCCCGCGAATGGACAGCTTGCGAACGGCAGAGATCAAGGCACACATGAACTTGGATCGACGACTGGCGCGGATGGTATCATTGGACCAGTTGGATTTGTGGGAGATGGTGACGGAAAGCTCCATTTTGTCCATGTCGCCCACGCCGACAACGTCGATGTGGACATCGGCTTGGTAATCGCGGGCGTTCTCCTTGTCGCGCACAAATGTCTCCATTTCTTCCTTCAGAGCCTGGATGTCGGAAAACCCGGTGTCGAAATTGACGCTGATCGTGAGAACCTCATGCATAGCCGCAGAACGGGTGAAGTTGTCGATCCAGAGTGTGTTTAGCACGGCGTTCGGCACCTGCGTGGTGCGATGGTCGTTGACATTGCGGAAGACGGTAAAGAGAAGGGAAATACGTTCCACCATATATGACTTGTCCGAGACCTCCACGCGATCGCCCACGTCGAAGGGGTGTTTGACGAAAAGGAAGATGCATGATCCGAGAACCTCCTGGGCGGTGGTAGAGAACACAAAGCTCAGGGAAAGAAGGGATGTCGCGGCTGCTGCGATGACGGTTCCAAACCCGCTGGTGACGAACGAAACGAACACCAGGATTCCAATGATAAACGCCACTGAGAGAAGGAGGTTGTCAAGAACATGGATGGCCTGGTCGACATCGTGCAAGCTGTGGTTGAGCGCCTTCTTCGTCCGAGCAACCTCCTGAACAGCCAAGATCATCTCATCCAGACTGATGTCGCCATTTCCATCACGATCGAGAATTCGGAAACATTCCTCCGCCTCCAGCTCCTTCCCAGCACCTAGTACTTCGGAAACGTCATCGTGGAGGAGTGCATCCCTGCCTTCGATCACGAAGGACATCCAGATGCGACGAGCCAGGGCTTCGGAGGACCGCCGACGCTCCAGCGCGAGCGTGACAATCGACCGCGCAGAAGTAGGGTTGAAGACCTCCTTGCCGGTCAGTTCATGCGCGACATCTCCAAACGCCGCAGTGACTTTGTCGCCGAACCGGCCGACATTCTGTCCGACATTGCGAATTAACCGCCACGGGGCAGAACCCGAACGGGGCATACCAGCCTTCGCTGCGATAAGGTCGGATATAGCTGAATCCTCCTCGCGGAATTCCTTGCAGTACATAGGGAACATGGTTCGAGATGCATCAAACAGTTGCGCCAGGAGGTAGACATTCCGCTTGGACTCCTTGATCTTGGTATCGAATTGCTTTCGGTGGTAGCTGATGGAAATGAGTTGTACGATCAACTTCTCACCTAGAAAAATCAAACTACACACGAAAAGCGCAAACAACACATTCTTGACCGATTTCTCCCAAGACTTAACAGATGTATCGCCTTGCGCCTTCTTCTGTGGGCTATAGGTCATCATCTATGGCATTTGGTTAGCACCCTGCGACAGCCCACACACAGTTGAACGGCATACCGGAAGAAAAGTTATGAGCGAAATCAGAGCCCACAGCACGGTCGCAATGGGAAGCTGCAATGCCTGGAGAATCAAGGCATACTTTCGTGTTCCCGAGCTCACAATCCCACACAGGAATTGGAATATATACGGCAGGTACCGGGCAAACAATTTGCATATCCACAAGGCCCACCAAACAACTTCAAACCAGCCGAAGAACATGACCAAGGGTACCCCTCCAATGGTGGCTTTCGGCGCTGCTAAAGCACCGACAATCATAGGAACGGCAATCAGAATCGCAACGGGGAGTATATAGATGAAATACCTAACTATGATCGAGGACTGAAAGATCTTTTGATAGATTCGACCCATCGTGGTGACTGTGCCATCTTCAGGGTCATCGAGCGAGCGGGCTCGCGCGCTGTCAATGCGCTTGCGAAGGCCAGGACCGACATCATTCTTCTCATTGGAAACGTTGGCCTCGTCGGAGGCCTCGTAGGGGCGAGCAGAGGTATGGGTATTGACACTCCCCTTTCGCGCGCCCGTTTGGCCTTGACTGGGCACTGTTTGCAACGGGATGTCAATGGTTACATCGCCTGGAGTCAGCATGCCGTCGCCAGTCTGTCCGGGGAGCTGTTGGAAGCGATGGACCGACAGTCTCTTCTCTGTGAGACCGGGCCGGCCCGTCATGTTTGCGCCTAGAGATTCAAATCACTCTAGAGGCTTGGCTGGAGAGGGGTTTGTAATGTTGTTTCTCTTGTCGCGGGTAGAGGAATTGGTTTTCACAATTGGAGTCGAATAAATGCAGTGGGAAGGGGAAAAAAAAGGTGGAGGAGGGCAGTTCGCCAGCAGTGTTTTAGAACTGTGCCTTTGTGCCAGGTTAATTAGTCTCGACCAGATCTTGTGGAGAGGGGAAAGTGGGAAGTGGGTCGAAGAAACTAGTACGTAAAGCGAGTTGGAAGAACCCCGATGATAATCGAGTGATTGGTGTCTAAGAGACGCAAGCGAGTGTGGGTGGCGAGAGCCCGAAAGGAGTGACAGTCGATCACAAAACGACAATGACTTTGGGAGAGAGAAAAGTCAGCTGAAAATTTGTCGCGAGTGAAGGGAAGAAAAGAACGTTGGACTAATCCGAAAAACGGGGGTGGATGTTTCACCATCAACCGCCACCCGCGGGCGTACAGGAAGGAGTATTATCCTAGCCTCTTGTTGTGGTGAACGGACGATTTTCGGTGGACCTGTTATGTCAGTTTGACCTCAACTGGTTACCAGGGGTATAGCGCAGGAATCCACCGATCCATTCCAATTTGACATTCCATTTAGGGGGGGGGGGTTATCCCTTGCGATGAGCTGATAGTTTGTGGATCGTGGCCGGACATTTTTGTATATGACCTGTTTAGGATGGAAGTCCATTATATCCATCATACCTTGGACCAAAACTACAGAGTGAGGGAAAAAAGGAGAGAGAACATGTTCGTGATGGTTTGCTATGGTTTGCTCATGGCATCGTTGATGTTCTGATGTGGGTTGATCTGTTGACGTTGATTGATCGGGTCGATCGATCAGGCCAATAAAAAAGGCTTATCTAAGATTATCCCCTGGTGTTTCTCCAGCCCTAACTGTCCAGCCCTAACAGGCCCTCAGAACTCCTGTAGAGAAATGATTGCACTTCATGCGAATTATCATGCTGCTCTTATAGGAACTAGTTTGGTCTATTATAATGCCGTAGAGACACATTATTGAAATAAAAAGAGTGGGTTAAATACCGCGAACCAACACTGTGGTCCGAATCTATATACATATATTTACCTAATCCACCAGTTTAACCATGGTTGACTGCACAGGAGAGTGCAGTCCAATTATAAATCCTTGATATAATCATCATGGCGGTAGTAAAGTAGAGTGCAATCTGACAGTGCCGGTAGGGTTCCTGTCAGGATGAGTAGAGAATGACTGCCTCTGTGTATATCTAGAAGAGTAAAAGTAGGTAGGAATAACATTCATACTCCACTTTATCAATATACCATCTACGGAGTAAGACCACAGGCTAATAGCCCTTTGATTGGAGGAAGTTTATTTTCCTCAATACTATGAATGATATATTGGATAGATAATCAGGACCTGTTTTCAGGCTGAACGAGCAATGGCGACTAAAACATGAAAGCTTCTTACCTGATCTCTTCCTTGTCATGCTATAAGGCTGTATTTCCCCCCAAGCTCCTGCTATTTAGCCTAAAGAAACAATATATCAAACGACCCCAGTCAATTGGTCTATCAACTTCCGGGGACCGAGGCAGACTGACGGACTACAAGGGTTTCCCTTTTTGTGGGGTCCTTAAACAATAGGATAACTTCCATTTACTGTTGCAAATTAAACTGGCGAAATCTAACCGGCCCCCCTCGCCCGGAGGCATAGATTGCATAAACAGTCCCTAAAACAGATCTTAGTCATACAATCGCAATCTCCAGGGGATTGGAACTTACCTGTAAAGTCATCGCCACTAAGAAGCGAGCTTTGCACCTCACCCATAGTGTTCATTTCCGTCGGTCCCGTCTTCCTATCTGTCTGGGAATACTGGAAGATATAGGCCTCTGTAGAAGACCGTATAGATAGCTGTAGCGATGATGCGTTCTCAATGTAACACGATTGAATCGTAGTCAATGGCTCTCCCGCTGCCTGTAGCTTCAAACTTAGCTGAGACGTACTGCTAGTATACTCGAAGGCGACGTAGCGGAACGGATCCTTGTAAATAGTCAACCCGGAAATGGAGCCCCCTGACCACAGCCCATCCAAGACGAGTGAAACACTGGCGATAGAATCAAGGGACACTTGTCGCTGTCCCACAAAGGTAACCGCCCCAGCCTGCGCTGCAAGCGTAGTATCCGTGGGCTTTAGGCTGATCGTTTCTCCCACCGCAGAGTAGTTACTCAGGTCCGGTGAACGTAGATACAACGTCGACAGGGAAGAGAGGGTGACAGGCACCGGTTGTCCACTCAGTGTTTCTTTCTGCTCCATTGGTCGGTCTAGCGCCTGTAGGATCTCGACAGACGCACAGGAAGGAAATTCGCCCTCAGGCCACTCAACGGGAGCCATAAAGGTCTCTCGCCCCAATGGGAAGCTAGTGTGGTTGACATATTCTCGCCGCGCCAGCATAACTACCCACCAGCTACCGGCCAAATCCTGGAACAGGTCACCGTGGCCTACGCATTGCACGCAGGCCTCTGGCCCAGCGGTCGTGAGAACTGGATTGTTGCTGGACGACTCGTACGGCCCCCAAATATCCTTCGACCGACTCATTGTAATCATGTGTCGACGGTGGGTTCCCCCCTCGGCGGCCAACAGGTAGTAATACCCATCTTTCTTGTAGATATGGGGGCCCTCTGGAACTTTACCTGAGAACCCTGACCAGATATCTCGAGCTTCAGATAGAAGCTGGCCCGTTTCGAGATCGATCTCTGCTTGCCGGATCACAGTGGCAGGGTTCTTGTCATACCCATGAATCCAGCTGCCTTGCACATAAACGCGACCATCATCCTCAAAAAAGAGGCTGGGGTCTATCCCGTAGAAGTCAAAATAGATGGGGTCACTGAACGACATCGGGTCTTCCAGGTCCTTTGCCGTGATGATGAAATTCCGAGGCTGGAAGTCCACATTCGGGGGCATATCCGTCGACCCGGTGAGCATTGTGCAGACGATGTAGAAGATCCCATTGTGGTGACGGAGGGTTGGTGCGTAGATTCCGCCCGTGAATATCTCCCCTTTGGCTGCGTTGTTGATTTTGGTTGTGGCGGCATCGAGTCGCAGTTGCTCGGGCCGGCACAATGCATTTCCTATCCAACTTCCGTCAGCGTGCTGCAGTAGGGCTACTAACGAATGAGAATACCAATGTGTTTCCAGTTCACCAGGTCTTTGGACTTATGGATGGGGATTCCGGGGAAGAACTGGAAGCTGGAGTTCGCCAGATAGAAAGTGTCGCCAACGAGGATGCAGGATGGATCAGGGTAAAACCCAGGAAGAATGGGGTTCTGGTAGGAAGACGTCATGATCGCGTGAATATCGCGGAGTGAATGATTCCTTGAAATGATTTCTCGAGGACATGTCGATGTCGTCGGCCTTTTAGGGCAGGGATTCTATTTAGCCTGAATCTCGTTGATGTCGCATCGCATCGATGCTCAGCCAAAATACACCACATTTCTTCCAGATCGAGTTCCTGGAAGACCAACTATTGTATCCCATTCGGACTCTTTTTCCTGTTGGTATATTCCCATAATTTTTCCTCCAATGAGCGACGTGCCCATCGGATCTGACATCTATCCAAGGTATGCATACCAGACCATGGTTGCAGTAGACTCGATAGATACACTTCCTAGGCAAACAAGACTCGCTGACTTCTGTTATAGAATCTGAATACCGATTTTCTTTTTTACCTGAAGGCTAGACATGCCTATCTACCTAAAGCGAGATTCGCCAGACTAGGGGGGGTTTTGTCTTTTTTTTTTTTTTTTATCAGGTTCTCTCCGGAAGAGTTTGGGATGCATATCACATATCGTCGAGTGATTTGGGGTCAGTATTTTAATATAACTTTCTACAAGATGACACTGGAGCAAAATCCACCCAAGAAATCGAAGATGAAACGAATTCCCAATTTTCAAAGGCGATCTTGCCGTGGGGTCTTCTATCCAGATCCACCAGCCTCGAAACGTGAATCCTGCCGCCCACGGACTTTCATTAACTTCCGGTCTTCCGCCAAGGGGTGATAGGATAGACGATCGGTCATCCTCCGAAGAGACTCACTTGCAGAGCATCCTGCAAAACCAACAAGGTTTGTTGGATACATCGTGGGGAGCAGTGGGTGGGTTTATTTAACAGGCCGTTGACGCCAATCCCGACCAAGGAACCGTGGTTCATTGTCATGCCTCGGTTTCAGGGTCTACAGTTTTTGTCTTGGCTTCAAACTCTGGGCATCGCATCAGGAAAACAAATTCCATCCAATCCAAGCAACTAACCTTACTACTTTCGGGTGTAGTGTCCGGTCGCTTCAACAATCATGGAGGGGTTGCAAGATTCTCTGGGTTGTGACAGTCAGGACATTACATCGAACATTGAATCATCATCAACAATTGCTGTACTTACTACTTGTCTGTTCCAAATTCCCTGTTATTACCTGCCGTGTTCAAAGGTGAGAACAGAACATCCACTCTTTAGCCAGAACTGTCTGTCTCCAAACTCTCTGGACCCACAGCGGTTGAGAACACGAACTGAAGCCGGGACTCGATGATAGAAACAAAACAATTCGACCCCTCTCAAGTTGATAACTAACTCCCCATTCATATACGTCAAACATCCAGATCATTCACGTTCGCAATCAGAATGGCCGCCACGCAAACCATTCAAGTCCCCCATCTGGGCGGCATCAAGGCTGGTTATGCCTTCTCCAATGACGCCTACGACCCCTCCAAGCCCACCTGCGTGCTCATCAACTCCATGTGCATGACGGTATCTTTATATAAAGCACAGTTCCAGGACTCCAAGTTGACCGATGTAATGAACCTCCTGGCCATTGAGCCTCTGGGTCATGGATCAACCAGCTGTCCCTCCGAGCACTTTTCCTACTGGGACACCGCCATTATGGCGCTCCAGGTGCTGGACCACTTTGGAATTGACAAGGCATTTGCTCTGGGAACAAGCCAGGGGGGCTGGATGGTCGCACGCATGGCGCTGTTAGCTCCGGAGAGAGTATGTGGTAGCCCCCTGCCTGTCAACCCGTCCTTAATTGTGGAACAGTTCGCTTAACTTTCACTTCTGTAGATCCTCGGAATCATGCCGCTGGGATCCTCGATGGACTACGAATCCGCCGATTCTCGTTCCAAAGGATGCTGGGACCCTGCACCGCTGCTTACCCCTTTTGCAGAGAAGTGGACTAGCCCCTCTGCGACCCCAGACTTCGTGGTGGATGATGCCTGGTGCGGGATGGTCGCTACGTTCGGATTTGGAGCTCACGCTACGGCAGAGTCGACCGAATTCTGGTCGAATACGCTACGAGAAGTGTATCGGGAAGATGAGGGTCGAAAGAAGGTGCGGATGGCGGTGATCTGTCTCTTGGAGCGCGATGGGTTGCTTCTTCGACTGGGCGACATTCAATGTCCCGTGTATTGGTTGCAGGTGAGTAGTTGGAGTATACCGGGTGGCAAGCATCGATCGCGAATGAACTAACAAAACTCCCAGGGCACCGACGATGCAGTCTTTGGAAAGATTGTCCCCGAGGAGCAACTGCAGCTCCTGACCCGGTCCAAGGAGGTCAAATTGGTCATGATCGATGGCGGAGCGCATTATTTAAATGCGACAAACCCGACGGAAGTAAACGAAGCGCTTTTGGAGATGGTCAACAAATACAAGTAGACGAAACTAACCCCCCACGGGACGGCCCTCGTGGAAGAAGGGGAAATCTTGATTAGGCGAAACAGGATGGATATCTTTTGCTTTAGGATGGGGTCAGACGATTGCAGTTCGGCCAGTAATAATAGAACGTCCAAGACGCTAGGAATGGCAGATAATTTCGGCAGAGACAACTTCCCTTGAGGTTTCACCACGCAACTCTATTCTCTTCTAGTTGGGTCTTGGCCCTCGCACTAATCGTCCTGCAGAGATCAGAGCGATTCTCCCTGGCGAACTACACTGGAGCCCGCCGATCCTTCGGGACGTGAAAGGCTTCTAGCCCGTGGCCGATATGATCTCAGAGTGGAGATGGCCAGGCGAAAGATCCTCTGGTCTTTTTCCCGATCCCATAATTTTGCCAGGATGGAAGCCGACCAAGTATACTGGATCCTGGGGCCCTGAAAAAACTGGGCCCGAATGACATTGACACTGCAGATCTGAGGCAGGGAAAACGACATTAGAGCATTCCCCCTAATAATATAGACCATGCCATCCCCCAATCGTCTAGCTTTCGCCCTTGTTCCCACCTCACGAGCTCGTCATTTGCAGGTCCTGTGCTCTATCTATGCAATCCATTAGTCCCAATGGACCATGAATCGGGTGACCTGAAAGAATGGGTGTCGGCCACGACCATCGCCGTCACGGTGCTGGCGTTGATTGCCGTCTGTCTTCGTTTGCTGGCCCGTTTCGAAAGAAAACAGCAGCTATGGTGGGATGATTGGATGATTATGTGGTCAATGGTGAGCATATCAACCTCCCGTTTCACCATGTTTGCTGCGTTCGTGGCTAACGTTTCTTCTCTCTGCAGGGCTGGAATATTATCGTCGTTGGCTTCATCTTCGCCATGATCCAACAAGGCATGGGGCATCATGCCGACACTATCCCCGTAGAGAACGTCGTCCTGATGGCCAAATATCTCGTCGTGGCCGAGATTCTTTACGTCTTCAATCTTGTCTGGACGAAGCTTAGCATCCTGCTCATGTACTACCGCATCTTCCGATTCCCCTTTTTCAAGCGATGGGCGTACATCATCGGCACTTTCGTCATCCTCTGGGTGATCTGCATTACCTTCCTCTTCATTTTCATTTGTGTCCCCGTCGAAAAGCTCTGGTACCCCGATACCCCGGGCCGTTGCATCAACCAGGTTGCCACGTGGATTGCCAATTCGGTCTCTACGATACTGAGCGATCTTGCCATTCTCCTGCTCCCTCTTCCGCAGGTGTGGCGACTCCAACTGCGTCTATCCGAGAAGCTCGCCTTGACGTTTGCATTCAGCTTGGGATTTTTGTATGCCTTGCCTGTAACTCCCCTTCTCCCAAAAAAAACCTTGACTAACCAGAAAACGCAGTGTTGTTTTCGCATCCGCCTATCGTCTCACCGTCCTGTTCTCTTACACCGCTGCCGACTCCTCCTACACCCTCGCCCCGACTGTCGGCTGGACTGCCATTGAGATGTCGGCCGGCATCGTTTCTGCCTGTCTACCCACCTTGCGCCCAGCCTTGCAATTAGCTGCCCGGGCTCTTGGTATCCAACGATTCATGCCCGCATTACTCCAAAGCCGCTCCGAAACTGCTGCCAAGAGCTCCGGCACAGATCCGAGCCATAACGCATCGACAGTGGACGACGGCGCAGCTGGTGCCCGAGATCGACATTCCTTCTACCAACTTCCGGGTGAGACAGAGTCGGACAAGTATCACGGCGTCACCCAGAGGGAGCTGGACTCCTCTCTGAGGCCGGAGTATGACCAGGGACAGTTGGTGACGAATGTACGTGGGAAAAACAAGTCTTGCGATGAGCTGAGCACGGATGAGATTCCACTGCATGGGATTCGCGTCCGGAGGGACTTTTCGCAGGTCAATCAGTGAGGGTGTACCTCTTGTGTATATTATCTAGACTTGGTTATGCTATATTGTAACGGGTCCATTTAGATCAATCCTGGTTGGATATAATCGACTCAGCCTATAAATTCACATTTTGACACCGTGAATCTCCTGCAGCTAGCCAAAAAAGGTAATGTCTTTCTTTTTTTTTACTTTTTATTCTTGTCAAAAGGACCCAGTGGCGGCGTTTGTGTGATGGATCTCCATCTGGACGGTCAGTGTCAAGCCAGGCCAAAGATCACCCATGAACCGCTGGAATTCATTGTTTTCTTTCAACCCATTCACAGATATATTGAAAGATTCCCGTCTCTCTTCTCGGATTATATTCACATGCCTCATTCAATCTGACCCACGGAAGCGACTATATAAACCTGTCTCCTCTTCCTCCTCCCTCTTCCTTCTTCCCAACCTCACACCATTTAGTTGACAGTGGGCATCTGGGATGCAGACCATTACGAGCAGGCGGAATACTGCCGTCTAGCTCGGATATGCAAGGGAAGAACCTCCAGTTAAGGTAAAGGTCTTGCCATCACTTCCCAATGAAATTACATGGCCCAAGAAGGAACAAGCCTGTCGTGAATAACCACCAAAGGGATCACGACCAATGAACCAAATGATAGTACCAACAGGCAGCTGATGCTGAACGTCAATGAGATGTGGATGGCGTTGACACTGCAAACATTAACAGCAGATCGTCTCGCTGAATGGTATCCAGGACAGGCTGACCCTGGATACTCATATCCCCGTCGTTGAAGGCCTAACTCGCGGCAGGAGCCCTTGGAGCTTTAAACTCGCGCTGTTCGAGGAAGAGTATGATCGTCTGGACTTACTCTTTGACCTGTTGTCTTACAGGAAGATGTCAATGGGGTAATGACAGTGCCTCGTTTAACTCATCCTCCCATACGAGACTCTATCTACCATGGACGCGAGCATAAATTTTACTGACTTGGTTGACAGTAAGATTACATCGCCAGGATGAAATTGGCTCGACTAGAGCGAACCGGGTTCAACCCCCGAAGAAAACACTCCGCACAACTCCAAGACACCATAATTGGCTCGGTCCTGATACACCACCTACGCCTGCGGGGTCTTCGGGCTCAACCTGCACTACGCCTGTAGTCACATGGTGCTCCTGGAGCCCGCCGTGAATACCGCCCCGACGATGCAGGCCATTTGCCAGCGGGAGGCCCAACGGGTGTGGATTATGTTTCAAAACCACACGATCTCGCGCCTGATCGCCCATTGCGCCCGGGCCAAGGACATCACGGTGGCCGTCATGAATATGACACTGGGTGAGGGTGAGACATCGGAGGAGCTGTCGCAGCGGGCCGGTGACCTCCGCAGGCGCCAGATGGGCGAGGACCGGTTCCCCCTCTACTTTAGGGACTTCCGCGACCTTGGCAATGTGGTATGTATTGTGTCGCCTACCTCCAAAGTCTCGCCTCCGGGTGAGACCCTCCTTGGCCGTGCAGGACTAGTAACTAACCCGGACAGGTGCGTCCCAAGGTTCGCCGCAAGCTACCTGGCGCCCCGCAGACGCCACGGAAGACAGTGAAGACCAGGCTGTCCAAGTAGATGCTGTCTACACCGCAGGGCACGGACCAGCACACGACCATGAGCGGGAGTAAAACCAAGGAGCGCCAGACATGCTGTCTCCATTAGACAGGGAGGGCCTCCAAAGAGCGAATGCATGGCCAGCTGGAGAACCCAGAATGTACCATCATTCCAGATGATTGTATGGGTCAGATGACTTGTGAGGCTCTAGTAGCCAGAATCGCCATGATGCGGCGCAGCCATGCCAGTCCTGTCCCTTGAGCTGCATTGTCCACTTTTTCCGGGGTACGTACGGGAGATTCTCGGGTCTCATCTCGTACAACCGCTGTGCCGAGTGCCATGGACACTCTACTCTGTCCAGAGCAGTCAGTCCGGGACCTCTACCGCTGCCAGCGGGTACTCCCCGGGCAGTCTGAGATAGGCAGCCTCCGGCTGTCGCGGCAAGGGCAATGAGTATGCAAAAAGCAACCGCCGTGAGAGCAATTATTGATATTCTTCGTCACGTTCTCTCATTTTCGATACATCCTTAACTTTTCCCGTGGATAATGGTAATCGAAAAAAGTCCTTCTCACAAAGTCGGAAGGCATCAGAGCTCGCTTAATAGGAGAAACAGAGTTTATCACTATCGACAACATCCTGGATGACACCGGCAGTGATTTTCAACGTGGATTCACCCTTGAAGAAAGAACATAATCCTGTTATAGCTGTGAGGGACGTGCTTGCCTATTGTCACCAAGCAAGGTGATTGTTCTTGCTCTAAACCTCAAAAAGGAGAGATATATTCGAGTGAGAACCGTGAAAACCTTTCTATCGGGAGCTCCAAGAGATACTTTTTGACTCCAAGGATTGCGCTGTATTACATATCACGGACGTTGAGATGTTATTCCCCTACGATCATGACCAGCTGCCTCTCAGACTGGAAGTTGATCGCATAAACTCTCCGAATAGACCGAATCATTTACCTACATTGGCTAACATAGACAAGCAGTACGAAGTTCGCCTTTCCGAGGTTGTTGTTGTTGTTGTTGTTGTTGATTTTTGCTAGGAAACATTATGAGTTTTTTTCCCCCAGGAACCTTCCCTCACGCCGTCAGAAAGACCCTCTCTCTGATACACGGCAGCGTTGCCTCTGATTCCTTGACCATTCTGTGACTGTCTCTGAAACTTATAATTTTAGGTAGCTCTTCCAAGGTCCCATCGACAGCCCACCCCCAGATAATATACTGATTCCAGACAGGCGTGCCCAAACTGCCACCGTAAACCTCTTTACGGCGGCGCTGCACGGCCGTTGGAGATCATAATTAGTACAAGACCCGGCATATAAGTCAAGCAAACTGATCTATAATAATAGAAGAAAAGCCTCGCAACCTTAGCTATGAAGAGATAATCAAGATTCTTTAAAGAGTCTGGGATACTTTCATTAATATTGATGAAGAATTTAATAACTGTATCTATCCTCTCTCCCACGCATAACTAAATAATACCTGGATCCGTCGTCAGAACATCGAGGAGATCGACAAGTTATCGTGCAGGAATCGTCTAGATCAGGTCCGATATCTTCTCATAACCGAGAAGATAGGTATTTTTTTTCAGCTCTTCTTTTTAATATTGGCGGAGATACGCTAGAGAACTTCGGTTTCTAAGATATTATTTATTTACAGGCTCTCCTTATCTATTTATCTGCTAACTTTGCGGATATATAATCCACTTATAAACTCCGCGAAGACTAATCGTCGCTCGCACGTCGAATCTTTATCGAAGTAGCGGATTTCAGTTTGGACTACATCTTTAGCACCTAAATAACCTCCATCATGGATAAAACCTAGAGTCAGCTTGATTATATCAAAGTTACTACCACGAAGAATAAAGCTTTTTCTACTTGTTATATTATCTATATTATTTCGCTCAACATGTTGAAAACTATCTACTTCAGCCCACCGTTTTTCTTAAAGCGTTAGGAAGCTATAAACTTTATAATCAAACTCTATACCGTGGCGGACAGATCTTCTCTGGTGTTCTGGAACGGATCGGTGTTTCCTGCCCACGTAGTGGTCGAGTACAGCGATAGCGTCACGCCAGCAGGAGACGCGCACATTGTTGGGTTCGGCGGCGATGAGCGCAATAACTTCACCCCAGAACTTGAGCCCGGGAAGGTGGTGGCTGCTTTCAACCATTTGCATCCCATGAAGTTCAAAAAAACGGTCAGTCAGATGATTCCCCTTCCTTTCTCTCCTGTCTCCGATCTGACAGTGCGTGCTTTAAGGTCTTCTATAATTGGTGTACTAACCCCTACTCGAACAGCGGTCTGTCTTGGTGGCCACCTCAGTACATGAGCAAGTACCAGGGAACTGCAGAGCCCACATGGGGCGATCTTCTTTGCTTCCGGGGACTGGGCACATGGCTGGCGGGCGTCAATTGATGGGGCTTTGAAGCAGGGGGCGCTGTGCGGTATCCAAGTGCCGAGAGAGCTTCATGGCATGGATAACACCCGCAGCCGCGAGGATAAGCTATGATTTGCGGGATAGTTGTCTCCGATAGGGTTCAAGATATACATATAGCTTGAGTGCCGTGGAGTTAGGGGCTTTAAATTCCCCTCATCTAGTGCTTTCTTGCTTCAAAGCCTAGTTAGGCAATATCTTATGCAACTAGAGCAAAAGAATATTCATATTTGCTTCCAAATTTCTCATGTTGATTGCTGATCCTCAGCCTACTTGAGTAATTCAACCAATGCATCGCCAGGAGTCTCTCCTGTTCGAACATCCTTCTACATCGGCAATAAAAATACCCATAAATCCGGTCATGGGTGGTGTTTCAAAGGATATCGAGAGTAGCATGTTTCCTATGCTGTATTGAGACTTGGCGGATTGATAGAATCCAGAATTACCTATAGCTAGTCCATCAGTAGTCCATCAATAGTCCGACTGGTGATCAAGCTTCCCAAACACCGAGTCTATTGCCAAGGACCGAGTTCGGCATTTCTGGAGTTGACTTTCGGTATTTGGATTAAGAAGTTGGTACTTTCTGAATAACCAGGAAGCGATGGTCATACCGTACATCTGATAGTTGTAGAACGATGTGTTCAACCCCACGTCATTCCCTATGACCGAGCTGGGATGTCTGACTTGGCTGCTCGGGCAATATAGAGACGTTTTCAGGAAGAACGACGAGATGCTGCAGGCGATTACCAGGTCATGTCGATAGAGGCGAAAATGAGTACCTAGGGGCTAAACATCGTTGAATCGAGCTAGGATCTCTGTGTTTGTAAAGAGGTGTGCTTGCAGAAAACGATTAAGATATCACGGTTTTCTCCTTAGCAAGTCAGTCTAGCAGGGTAGAAACTAATTAAGGAGATGATTGGTGACGTCGTGGTTAATCTAACAGAAATTCAAGCCTCCTCGGCTAAAAATCCTAGTAAAATTAGATCAATTCCCCCGTAGTTCCTGACAGGTAGACTATATCTGTCGGATATTCCCCCCCTGCTTTGTTTCTTTCTTTCTTTTCTTCCCCCCCTCCCTCTCTTTCTCTCTCTCTGTCTCTCTCTCTGTCTCTCTCTCTGTCTCTCTCTCTGTCTCTCTCTCTGTCTCTCTCTCTGTCTCTCTCTCTCTAAAGGATGGTGCACCTTGCAGATATGCTTCCCTGGAAGCTCCTCGCAGCCCAGTTCCAATTCAGTTCGCCCCCTGAGGCCCCGGCATCGAGTCTGTATTTTTCCTTTAAACCCAACCAGAAAATAGATATCAAGACCTTTGCTGCTTCTTTTGAGCAAATCATCTCCCAACATGCCTACCGGACACGCCAGAAATACCCCAAGGCCTATACAGCGCCAGAACTCGATCATACGCTCCTCGATGAACGTATTGTTCGCAAAATTAGCTTGACAGTGTATCGGTGGCGTTGCAATTCTTACCAATGTGAAAGTGGATGGGACCGTCTTGTTCCCGATAACTGGATGTTGTTCACGCGCACGAAGACTTCATGCCCTCGTCAGGATTATGTTAAGTATACAATAACTCCATGCCCTCATCAGAGCGATGCACACGTGCGGTTTTCCTACGGTGACTTCGATTTTGACTGTCGATGTCCACTTCCCGCTCGGGAAACCAAAACTCACGCATTTATTCGCGAACCCCCTCTAGTTTCCTCGGATGAGGATAAGGACTTCAGCAAGGTAAATAATGCGGCGTTGTTTAACCTGCAGATTATTAAGACCTTACTACTTTATGGCGAGATGGACACGCTGCTCCGCATCTCTGCTTACCCAGCAGTTCAGTACAAGTCATGGATACAAATATGGGGCAACGATTGTGAGACAGAGGTGGGCGTACATCTATTATTTCAATATACCTTACGCTCATACTTGGTTCTTAATATTCTGTCGTGTTTTCCCCAGTTGTTCGGGGCTGAGAGTGACTATCGGGACACCGCGATCTATCAGCGAACCGTGTATGAGTGTACAGAGTCCTCGGTCTCGGATGTGTGCAATGCATCTGCATCGCGATTTTTACGGCATTCCCGACGGACTCTTTAATCGGGGGAACTTCCAGGTGACGCAGTATCTGGAGTGACCGGCGCTTTTCAGGCTCGTCGAAATCCAAAAGGAAGAGCGGGCGCGAGCAGGCCGATCCGGCCTCGATCCCAGGATTTATGAGGATGAATTCCCCTATGGCAATGATCCCTTGCAGGCTATGTTGAACTGTCAGAGAAAAAAACCGAATGATCTTCCAACGGCATCGGAAGTGGCGGAGATTTCCGCCATTCTCCACCAGCTGTCCTTGCCGGAAGAGTTGATTCGGCCAATTCTCGACTATGCCTATGGAGGATTCGAGCGACGATTGCCGATTGCACATGATCCGTTTCATCCGGAAAACAAGGACGAGCTGGCCAAATACCTGGATCAATGTTGGGAACTCATGATAAGCTGCACGATATTTACTGAGGCGGTGGGAAAACCAATCAATTGGAAGTTCGAGGTAATGACTTGCCTCAAGGAAACGTTCACCGGGGTCACTGGTAAGAGAATATAGGGATGGCCGTGGCGTTAGCGGTATGGGAGGAAGCGGTCAGGATGTGAGACTCCTTGTGATGCGCCCCCCAGTATCAAGAAATAAGATCGTTGTCTTCTGAGCACCTAGCCCCGTAGCTAATAAAGCTCAGGAAAGACGCTAGAAGAGAATATATTAATTAATGGTATAGTGTATCTGGAAGGCCTACTTTAACTAATTTTTTTTTTTTTTGGTTTATTTCTATTATATAGAATATTATATTTATATAAAAATTAGTTTAGAGGGCGTCTTAGATAACCCTAATCTACGAGGTCTCATGAGCTGCTTAGAACTTATATATAGAGAAATAGCTCGCAAAGATTCGACTTTTATATCGCGGCGACTTTCCGGGGTTTACACATCTATCTCCTCTAAAGACTCCAAAAGATTCTGTATAGAGAAGAGATACGGGGTTTTTAGCAGGTTGATTTTTTTTTGATTTTTTTTTGTTAAGTATGATATTATTTATATAGGGCTATCCTTACTAAAAAAAACTTTACTAAGACAACCACTATACTTCGATATATTTAATGAGATTAAGTACCACGAGTATATTGGAATTTAATATTCGATATCTCTGAATATACTAATTATATGTCACGAATCAACGAGTATAGTATATAGGGTGCGATCCAGGCACCATGACCACTAAATAGTGGTCATAAGAGACCTTTTGCCCTAGTGGGTTTCGGTACGTGGTTACCGATTTTGGCCTAGTTTTAGGTGTTGGCCTTGCCCGGACCAGCCAACCCTTTACATTAAGATACCCACCGAACTTTTGGCCGTGTTTAAGCGAATCCTGGCTGTTGTATGTTTTTTTAAATTCATTTTTTGAATATTTGACAGATCTTTTTTACCATCTGGATGTCTAAGAGAGGTATGTATGTATGTATCGCAGGTACCAGTGGGAGAATCGTCGAGATAATGTCTGCGACACTGATGCCTTAGGAATGGGGATATCTAAGTCTGGCCAATATTCACGATGATATATCTAAAAACACTGCCAGTCCCTAGAAATTCCAATAGAGGAGGAACCTGTTTTAGGCCTGCCCCGTGTTTATTGTGTTGTATACAATGAATATATGTCTCTCGTGGCCACCTGTTTTCTTTTCTTTACTACAACTCTTTTTACTTTCACGCCCAGAATTGACCCCATAGTCTTTCAAAAGACCAACACTGGGGAATTCGAACTGCTACAGGACAGCCTACATACTCTCATTGCAGCTGTCTGGCGGGGTTCGTCATTTCACTCTGACCGATGTAAACCATGGCGGATATGACCGTGGCACAGGGTCAGCGGGATTGGATGCTCCATGTGCGTGTCTTCATCAAACAAGCTCAGTTACAGAACGAAATGGCAGCGAAGAGAATTTCAGAGATGGAGGAACAGATAAGTAGTCTTCAACAAATAGTGGAGTCTATAAAAAAACAACACTACACTCGACTTTGGAACAGAGACTGTTAAAGATCTAATAAGTAAAACCCTGTTAAACCCTCCTGAAAATAGGTAGATAGAAAGATACCCATGCATCAATTAGATTACACACGGACGTTGTAATTTCACGATTCTCTAGTTAACAAACACCATGTACTCAATTGACTCATCAGGATACGGGACCGGACGATATATTCCACTTGCAGCAGTGCAACCAGGGGGTTGAGAAAAGTTATTACAGAGATCGACCCTAAGTCGCGGAGCTAAGCATTCGAATCCAGCTTCATCTGGCGTAACTCCGCCACAGCCCTCTCTCTCGTCCAGCCCTCGCGCAGTCCCCGCAGAATAATCTCCTGCTCGCTCTCGGGCGCCATCCCACTGGGCGCCGGGGGCCGTCGATCTAAGTTCGTGGGGAACGGATAACCATCGGCGATGGCAAAGACAGCATTCTCCAACGCTGCATCCACAGAGCCCTCAGCGGTACGATACCGCTTGGCCATCTCGTCCCAGCACTTATCCATAATCGGCACGATATCAATACTCTCCATCGTTTTACCAAGACCACTGCTGATCTGCAACAGGTTGGCCTTCCGGTGGAATCCACCGTCGAGGGTGGATGCTGCAGGCTCCTCCTCCATCTCGTTGGCGCCGGCGGCGTGGAAAAGAGCCGGGTTGAAGAAGACCCCGTCGCCGAAACTCAGCGGCAGCGCAACGTAGTTTTCGCGGAAATACGCACGGAACTCTTCGCGACGCCAGGCAAGGTATCCCGGCTCGTAGGTCTGGCTGAAAGGCAGGAACCGAGTAGGTCCGCTCTCCACGGGCATATCGCTGTGGGCGACAGCGCCCTGGAGGGTGAGGTATTGGCTTGCGAGCTGGATGGAGCGGGGAAAGCCCGCACAGCGGTCTAGCTCCTGGAAGCCGAGGTGGTAGTCCCGGTGCGAGTCTTGCGCGGCGCCACCGGGCTTGACAATGTTGACCTGGGCCGTGACGCGGTATGCGGGACCCAGCCAGGACTCACTCACGCGACGCAGCCAGGGGTTCGAGTAGTATTCGACAAAAGAGACGGGATCGTCAAGCGCATGTTTGCTGAACGAGTTCCAGATGCGGTCGTTCTTGCCGCTGGCGGCGAAATGGTCCCCCTTGGGGTTAGAAGAGGAGCGCTCATGCATGATGATGCGCTGGAAAGCGGTGTTTGCAGCTGTGAGTGTGCTGCCATACTGGCTGGGATTGTACATTCCCTTGAGCACGTAGATGCCCGGGCCGCAGCTAAGGATGTGGTGCCATTCGTCCTGAAGACGAGCAACGAGAGTGGCGTCCAGCTGGTTCGAGTCGAATTGAGAAACATCGTAAACTGGAATGTTCTTCTCCACCGTTTGTGCCAGCGGGTAGGTGGCTTTGTCGGTTGTCTGAGAGCAGATTCGTTTAAACTCGTCCAGCGAGATGGAATCTGGGTTGAACCGCCGGTCCGGAATGGAGTGGGCGCCGTTGGAGAGTGTCATGGTGAAATCTGGGAGTATGTTTGATCCTGGCTGTGCCCGAGTTGATGGTATAAATACTCCTCAGCAGTCGGATGACAATTCCGAGTCTTGTCTTCACGTCGCAACAACAGTCAGTCCTCATCATCTCCTCCCGTCAGAGAGAAGCTTCGGAATCTGGATTCCGAGATGACTAACAGGCCATCACACCAACATCTATATCGATATATATGAAAAAAAGAGGTCGAAAAAACACATACGCTCACATTATCAATTCCACTCATCCTCGTACTAATACACACTAAATGCCCCAGGAACTTCAATCAAGTCTGCCGCCACCGCATCAAACACCAGACTTCCGACAACGAGGCGAACGCAATAAAGAAGATGACGGACGATGTTACGAAGGGAAAATGGGAAAGAAAAAAAAATTATGAAATAGCAAGTCGTGTATCTCTGCCAACCAAATGTTATATTCAAGCAATCCCAGCCTGCGCAGAATTCTATCAAATCCCAAGCTTGCTCCCGAAAAGACGAAAATGGACGGATGAGAGAGAGAGAGAGAGAGAGAGAGAAGAAAAACCAGGGAATAAAAAATGAATAAATTAGAAAAAGACAGAAGAACGAAATGGGGAATTTAAAAAAAAAAAGATCGAGGGTGAAAATCTGACATGGAAACAACATGTTCAAGGAAACCGAAGAAAAAGAAAGGAAAAGAATCAAACCCGCTCGCTTATCTCATGGCGTTGAACCTCATGCATTCATCATAACAACTCCAACATCCGGATTAAGAGTCGATCTGGTCGACGCAACCTGGTCCGTCTGGTTGGATTCACTCAGGATCAGCTCGTTTTCGGACATCGTCTCAACCAGCGAGCTGGGGCGCCCGTCCACCGTAAATAATACTTTCAGCAAGACGCTCTGGCTAATATTCCCATCCGCGCCCACCGCCGGTTGAGCTCGGGTGTGGGAAAGGAGAGCTCGGACGAGCGATCGGATATGTGAATCCGTCGAGACATCTTGAATCATATCCAACCCGTCTATGACACATACTAGCAGCGGTGGGGCATAGTACAACAGTACATCGATCAGTGAAAGCACCTCTTTCCATGATTTAAGTGTGCCGTCTAGGGGTTTGAAGCGGTCGGCGCCCAAGTTGCAGGCTGCATGTCCTTCGGGTGTGGGTGGCAGGCAGTCGATTAGTTGGCGGATAAGACTGTATGCAAGGGCAATCAGGGCTTCTTCAAAGACGGTCATTCCACTTTTCTCTTGGGTTGGCAGGGCACAGAAATGAGATATTACAGGCAATTGAGCCCTTCGCGCAGAGCTCACATAGCATGCCGATAATAAAGCCACGGGGCTCGGGAACGCAGCGGATGGAGAGCCACCAACAGCCAACACCTGGGAATGAGGATTTGTAGCCCACTGTTGCAGCGATGTTATGACACTGTCTTCCACGATCACGTCCACATCAGATTCACGATCGGCCACCTGATCGTCGCTATCAAAGAAGTCTTGCAGATGTTTAGAGGCAACCTGTACTTCGATCCGAGTGTACTTGTGCTTAAGCCCCTCAGACCACTGGAACCTGGAAATATCTTGGAAAGCGGGCACTGTTAGTTCCGACTGTCGTTGTGTGTCGAGGTAACCGTCCTGCATACCTAGATCCTGCGGAGCTGTCGTGGTCAAGCAGGCCATCCCAGTGTTTTGCTGGGTAACCGGACGTAAGCGCTGGGCGGCCGCGTCCAACATTTGCACCAGGCGCCGAGCTCTTTCATCCCTCAGGCGATCCCGCTCCTTGGCATCCCGTTGGATCTCCCATATTAGCTGGCGGGTGATTGCATTATGCGCAGCCTGGCGACGTTTCTGGTCCTGCAGTCCCAATTGGCTCAATCTCGCCTCTTCCCAGTATCGAAGATCATCGTAATTTGAATGCCGACCGTTGGTTTCGTCGCCGTTATCATCCAGGTCCATCTCGTCGGTGGGCAAACAGATAAGGTCTTGGGCACTGCGCTGGATACTGCCGATGAGGCTCCGGAAGTCCACATACACATCCTGGGTGAGGCTCTTTAAAAGCCGGCAAATCGACCTCCTCACATACCAGTCCATGAGCTCACCGAGTAAAAAGAAAGTGAGCGAGTAGAATTTGGCAATCGAGGTCACCGATGCACCAGCCGTTGGTAATTGATTTGTATGCGTGATTGACTGGTTAACTTCTATCAGGGCCTTCATGATACCTTCCATGATTTTTGGGTAGTTCGCCGAAGCCTATAATGTATAAGCACTGTAGACCTCTGACCAGGTAAACCGCCAAAGCCTACCTTGATAATTGACTGCAAAACACCATAGAAGAGTGATTGGTTGAACTCGGAATTCGGGAGTGCAGCCAACAATACTGAATGAGGATCCACGGACGAAACAAAATCTTCGCAAAGAGTCATGCAGCGGTTAAAAAGCCGCTGCCTCGGATTCGACATCCAGCCCGACTGAATGTCGCGCACCACGGCTAGAACATCTTGAGCATTTTGGGGCCGTAACTGAAAATCGACTTTGTCGTTAGGGGCAATGTTGTCTTGGAAACGTTTCCATGATTGAGCCAGTTCGTTATATTCCACATCAAGAATTGTGGTGAGGGAGTGTCTAACGGAGAATTAGTCCATGAAGCACGGAAGGGCCGCCATGTGAATGGACGGGTAAAGTGGAGGCAATGTAGATCATCCGAGATGGACGGGTACAGCAACACAACAATGATACGAGGGGTTGATCAGACAAAGAAAAAAGAAAAGAAAATGATCAGAAAACTATTTTGATGAATCCTCCTCAACAATAAGGAAGAAAAAGGCATTTTCTCCCCATCTCTCTATCTTTCCCACTCTCTTTTTCTTTGCATTAAAAAAAAATCCAGGAAAATTAGGGCCACTTACGAGGACACGGATCTCTTTTCAAATCGTTTCCTCCACTCAAAGGCAGCTAGTGGATAGCTTTCAGCAGTCGGAGGGACGGCTGAGGTAGAGGGAGAAGGCATTTTGCGTCAAAGCGGTAAAAACTTTCTCGTTACAGGACGAGGTCGGTCTCGCCAATGGACTCGAAGCGCGCATGTCAGGGGGGGTTGCAAAGCGTCGTCAAGGTTGAAGGGACGGCGCGGACGGGGATTCGGGACGGGAAAGTTCAGTTCAGGTAGAGAGGTAGAAAGATAGGTCAGGAAGTCGGGATCTGGGTGGAGGGAAGGTGTAGCTCGGGGAGGTAGGATGGGTGGTGGGCGGTCGCCTTGGATTCCTGTGGTTCTTCTCTGGTCGGAATTCTATTATTGGATTTTTTTTTACCCCTTCTCGAACGGTGCGGAATTCGCTAGGATTGGGTGTCCATGATGAACATGGTTACAATCCCGCTGGGAAGGGAAGCCGGAGAGAAGGTGGACGGGGAGGAGAGGGAAAGAGAAGAGGGGAGAGGAAAACCATCAAGCACGGACAGCAGATAGGAAAAGAGAAGGAGGGCGCGGGAAGGGAAAAAAAAAAAGAAGATGAAGAGAGATGGAGAGATGTGAATGTGTGGATGAATGGAGAAGGGGGAGAGAGAGAGAGAGAAACCGAAAGAGGTCTAGAAAGTACTGGAGGTTTGGAGGTACCTTTGGTCCCTGAGTTTTTTATTCTTTTAGTGAATATTTTTACAGAACAGTAAAAGAAGAGGGAAACGTGGGAAAAAAATTTTTCTCTCTCTTCCTTATCCTTCATTAGTAGTAAGTAGGTAATAATATTAATAGGATGACAATTATTGCGCCTAGTAATAATATAAAGAATTTAATTATCCTTATTTGGAACCCTTAAGAAATAATAAAATCGAGCATACTATTATACTACCAGGTATTATTTCTCAAAGTATGGTGTCAAGACATAACCGAGAGGGGAGGGAGAGGAAGGGGGAAAAATAAAAGAAAAAAAGGAAGTTCCCATCTTACCATGAGATTGATATATTAGAATTAAATGCTAGACTAATTGATTGATAGAATAACTTTCTTTTTTATTATTTACTATCTATTAGGTATGTTTATTTATTTTTAATTATTCCCTTTCCCTCCCCTCCAGTTGAGTTTCCCCTGTTCTTCTTCTCTCTCACTCCACTCTTCATAGTCAACTGGTCGATGGAAGCCTCGGCCTTTTTGGAGGGGGAACAGACAGTGAGAGTGACACGCTCACCAGGGAACAGGGCGGCCATTCAGCCAATCACCATGCTGATCCAGGTGGAGCCGGAGTCTGGCCCTCGTTCGGCGCCTCGAATAGAAGCGGGGATGTACAAGTGGATACATTTTCCAGCGCCTGATAGCCAATCAGCAGTGTCACTGCTAATTTTGGCTGGGCCTGAGTGGGCATTTCTCATCGTTCGTCGTTGCTTTTTTTTTGGTTTAGTCAGTCCAAATGATGGTTTGGAGAAACTAAAAAAATTTCATGGGTTCCATGGAATTCTTCTGTGCTATATATAAATATTGTTAATTTTGGTCATTCCTCCTACCTTAGTACAGGCTAGACTCACATGTCAATTACTGTACTTAACCACGTCCTAAATACTTCTAGAAAGGGAAGGTAATTTTAACCTAACCCACCGATTCGGTATATTGTAGATTATATTATCCCTCATTAACCTGCCTACCGAACCTACCTTGAATGTAATAGTAGTAACCTGTATAATCCATGAATTACCAGGTAGGATGTATCATTGCCACCCTGACTGACCATACCAACTAGCTACCAGCTACCTAGTTACCTACCTTCTACCTACCTTAGCTAGCACCTCCTATTCTTTTCACCTGACATGGTCACCAGTCAGCATGCTAAACCCCGACTACCCAAACAGGAAACCTTCCTCTTGCCATCGCCGCAACAAAGCGGCTGAGACTGGCTCCCGAAAAAAATAAAAATAAAAATAAAAATAAAAATCAAATCAAACTAAAAACCTTCTCATGGAAGTTCTCTTTGTTCAGATGCAGCATGGGCTCTTCATCTGATTTGTCTCGATAAGCCTTGGTCGCTGGATTGGGTACCTTACAGGGTTAGCGGCCGCCTCGATGAATGGCATGTTGTGACCGTACCAGTATACATGCCTTAACTATCCATTTTATACATGACAAGTGACAGAAGAATCTGATATAACCTGCCTATTGCTGGGAGGGTTCGAGTGGCAATCAACCATCTTCTTCTTGTTCAAATCGTTTGAAAACCACGCATGCTCAGGTTTCTGGGGGACAGAGAATGGTCTAGGTTTGATCTCGTATCCAATAATCGGTCTTCTTTTCGATGACACACAGACCAGGCGTTGCTCATCTGGTAAGTCGGCGGTCGAGACCCATCATTTGATTGTCACGCCAATAACCCGCCTCTTTCGGGAATACCGGTAACAAGTCAGATGGTATGAGGTGAATGTGTTTGTATTATTCTACGGTCTGTTTGTATCTACTACTTAGGTACATCCACCCACCACCTTTGCCTGTCTATCATCTCGCCACTCCTCACCATACAACAAACAACAAGGACCCCCTCCCCCTCCAAAAATTCAAGACTTAATCGAAATAGGTGGAATCCAAATAAAGTTAGTTCGCAACTCATTTCCCCATCCCCAAAAACAGCATCCAAAAAACCACAGTCTCTTCCTCTCCAACTCAACTCCTATCACGCCATCAGTACACGGGCTCCCTGCGAGGCGTCGCACATGTTGTACAGACTGTATTACCAATGCAGCACGACAAACTGGACCCTTCCAACTGTTCACCCATGATTGGGACCTTCCCCTGGGCATCCTCTCAGACCAGTCAACTATCGCTTGTGCAGAGATATTGTGGATAACTCGGGGATTGGTAGCACTACACATGGGGGGGGAGGTTGTTCTTTTTCCCTTTCTAGCGGGGTTGTCCAACATGGATGGTTGTCTGCTGTACATAGCTATATATGTATAGGTACCGACTAGGTAAGTACATCCACATACAGATTATCATCTCCGTTGTATCTGTGTGTTTTGTTCACGCCTAAACTTAAGGGTTTAAGGTTCAATATGTACAAGTCGCTATCCGCGTTGAGCGATTTAGATCTGGCTTGGACGGGGGGGGCGCTCAAAAACTGCAGTCTGCTGCAGGGCGTTATGAAGGGTTTGTCGTGATCGCCACTACCTACTGTATACAGACAGGCGCGACCTCTCTGTCTCCTCCTTTTTTTTTTTTTTTTTTGTTTGTCTTCTGTTATCTTTAAATGAAGAAAGAAAGAGAAAAAATAATAATTCCTACATTTAGGAACAAACAGATAGGGAATGGTGGGTCTCAAATATTCTCCTCCTGGTAAGGCTCTGTCAAACATCGGAAATAATTAGACCATGGTTTTCTCCGACCGTCGCCGTCGACCTCCCAGCAAGTCAGTCACATCACTAGATTGACAGGCAATTTCAGCCAAGCTTTAATGATTCCGGGGTTGGCATGGGTGGTGTTGGTTGGGGTACAGTGTGGAGAGAGTACAAGTTGCTTTTTCCCTCCTCTTTCCTCTTTCCTAAAGGGAGAAGAGGAGGGGGAGAGATATCCAGGCGGACGGTTCTCTTCTCTTTTTTTTTGGTTTCACTTGCATTGCTTTTTTTTTGGGGGGGGGGGGGGGG
>VCAU01000073.1:73177-125965 GCA_015844325.1 Aspergillus nanangensis | reverse complement strand
TTGGTTTTTTTTTCCCCCCCCCCCCCCCCTATCCGTCTCGATCTGGTCCGTTCGATCAATCCTGTCAGCAGGTTGGAGGTCTTACCCATGGTGTCAGCCCAGTCAACCCAGAATTACGTAGAACGCACAATCTAGCGCGACAAACAGAGAATAAGAGATGCAGACAGCATGATCTCCCAGGTGCAGATGATCATGTCGATCCAAGCACAAAGTCAGTCGACAGCTACCTGTTGCCGACATTCCTACCTACTGTACTATTACATATTATATGTTATACATATTACCAGGTTATTGATTCTGGGGAAATGGAATACATTGTATACTGTGAAGTACAGAGTATCAGCAACAATATCTGCTTTTCCACCCCATCCGTGCATCATATACTACTACTACTACTAGTAGGACCTCACTTGATATACCCACTACCATGGACCATCCGTCGTACCACCCCACATATCTCCTACCCGCCCGAAGAATGTGCATTGTTCAAGGGGGTGTTCTTGTTTTTTTATTAAAAAAAATGCTCAGCAACAAACTAACAACCCAGAGATTTGGAACCAGCTTGACTAACGAACTACGGCGGTGGAACTGACGATCTTGTCGCATTTGGACCGCTGCGATAAGCCAACTCTTCCGATTCCGGAGTTTCTCATCACTCACTGTCAACATCCACCAACCAATTCTTGTCCCGATTCCCTTCCCAGGTTTATGGAGGGAGGATAAATAAACTAAAAAATCAAATAAAAAAGACAAAGAAATGTTGTTTGGTTGGACAAATGACAGGTATAACTCAAATATGAAGCAGTGCTCAGCCACACATCCTTCCAACAAACTCCTGTTGCCCGGCCTTGTTTATCCTGAAAAATGACGCAATACGCCATGATTACCTTATACTACATGGTAGGTAGGTTTTGTGTAATCCATAATCCAAACACCTGATCCTTTACCAGGTTTTTTCTTTCTTTCTTTCTTTCTATTTTTTGGTTTCTTTTTTTGTTCATGATGGTTTGCCCCCCCCCCCCTCGTATCGGCAGATTTGCAATTGTCTTGGGTGTTAGATTTAACCAGGCACCCTGCTCACCATCTCATATTGCGGTCTGCGCTCATGTCGGGGCGATCTGCCGGCCTAAGCTGAGGAGACTGGAGGATCGACCGCCGCTAGTTTGAATCTGTCTGCCAGTTGGTGTGATGGAAAAGCTGAACCCCGCATGAGGCTGGGTTTCATGTCAAGTAATAGTTTCCTGGTCGATTGGGCCAGGTAATCCCGTCAGACACTGCAATACATGAGGTTGGCATCAGCGTTGAAGCGGACATTTATCCTATGACTGGTAGCTGGCGATCATAGATATCTAGCCCCCCAGCCACACTGCTATCATATGGTATTCATAAGTATGCGTATTCCGCCGGGGTGGTGAGGAGAGTGGACGGGGATAATAAGAAGAGAAAAAAAAGGGTGACTATGCCGGAAGATCCGGGCGGGTGAGATAGTCGTCAGCTTGTTGTTGAATGGCCGCCGGAAAACGCATCCAACCGCTACAGCTCTCTCATTCACCGAGGATCAACCGGTGAGATTATCTTTCTTGTCTGCCTTTACACAGGGATTACATGGGGGTTTTGCTGAAGAGAATGGGAGACTACATCTAGATCGACATAGTAAGCAACCTGTCGATAACGAGAGGAATTTGTGACCATCTGAATTGTGTCGGATAAAATGGACCCACGAAAAGCGGGTTTCAGAGTCTTCGATCGTCAACTCTCCCAAAGAATCAGGAGCTCCCCCCCCCCTTGATGGCGTTTTGTGCAGGATGCGGCAGTGTGTCAGGATCAATTTATCCCAGAGATCTGTGGAATCTAGGGTTCAGGTCCCACGCGTCCACTGCAAGGAGTGAGAGGTGTCTGCCTCTTTATCTGGGGTAGATAAGATAGAAGCATTCAATTCAATACGAACAAACAAACAAACCCACTCGGACGGTGGTCAGAGACCGGAGTGGTTGAAGTTGAGGAGGGAATATTTAATCATTAATTGAGAAGGAATTACGACTGATGTTATGCGCCTCCTTCCAGCTGAGAGTTTTTCTGTGTTGATTGATGTTCTGTGTTGATATGTTCTCGATGCAGGAACTATACCCAACTGGGCAATGCCCACGTAATGCAAGACTAAGCATCGAATATAATAATAATAATGCACAATTTAAAGAATGAATCATCATATTCTCAATCAATCAATAATCGATGAAGAAAACACTGATGAGATGCTTCATTCATATTCTGGAAGGAATGTGGGATATTAATTCGTTAGTGATTTATCTATCTAGCGTCCCTGGTTTCGCATTGATGGTTGCATCCATCCCTATCGGATGCGATTAGTCGAGCAAAGTAATTAAAATTGGTCTTTGAATTTAGGATATTCGCACTGCCCCCTTATCTTATCCCGCATCCGTTCGCCTCCATCAAGTTGGTGATTCTTCTGATCTTTTTTTAATTCTCTTTATTTATTCTTTCGGTTCGGTCCTTTGGTTTTGAATTTAGTTTGGGTTTCTTTTTCTAATATATTTCACCCTTCTCAGATCGACCGAGTGGATTCAAACTCCAACACCAGACCTCCCTCTTCATTTCCCCCCCCCCACGTAAAAAAAACCAGATTGATTGATTGATCCTCCGCCTTCTGACATAAACCCTCCCCACCTTCGATGCAACTCCAGTCTTGGAACAGACAGCGATCCTCTCCCCTCCCCTCGTTGCCGGCGATCCATCCTCATTCACGGACTATTATTGCTTGATCAATTTTGATTTGATTGTTGCATGTCCGCGCCATCCGGTGGTCCCCCAAATCCTGTTCCCCGGTTCTTTCGCATCTCTCTCAGCCCTCTCTCCTCGTCATCAATCATCTTCACCTCCGACAACAAACAACAACAACAACCGGTAGCCGCTAATCCCTCCGGGATCTGCACCGTACTATCAGTTGGCTGAAATTTGGGTCAATTATTGTGTTCCCATCTTTCTTTCCTTTTTTCTTTTTTTTCTTTCTTCTCCTTCTTCTCCGTCGCCTTGTTCCTGTGGATCCCCCTCCTGCTCTTATGATCTTCCGGGGCTACCCTCCTCCGTCATCTCCGTAAGCCCTCGTCACCGTGGAGCCCTCATCCAGCTTGGCTTTTTTTCTCGATGGGGCCCGGTCAAGAACCGTCGTTCTTTTCCTTTCCATTTCCCCGTCTCTCCCCCCTCTTCTCTCTCCACCTCCTGTGCCTTCTCTTTCTCCTCCTCCCTCTTACCTCCATCGTCCATGCCCTAGACTCGCCCGACTGGTCTGTGGTGCCATCCAACAATTCTGAGGATCTGTCGTGGACCAAGGACATCCGCTTCCGCCTCACAAGTGCCCAGACCAACCTCCCGTCAGGTATCAGCATTGCTCCGCTGACCGAGTCTTTGGTGCATTTGGACGCCAGTGCACTACGGGTTCGTTGTCACCCCCAAGACCGTTATTTCCTGAATCGTACTGACCCACTATAGACTTTCAACCGCACGGGGGATTTGGTGACGCTTGACGCCGCCAACTCTCTTACCTTGAGCAGTGGTGACATTCCCCTGATCTCCTGCGACGAGTCTGCCTATCCGGGGAACCTCGATGCCAGCGAGACCGTCGCCAAGGTTATCACCTCGCAACAGAAGCCGTCGGCCGTCCTCTTATATACATCCGAGGCCCACCATTGCAATTACAGCGCGAATGAGGCGAGCACCGACAACTACACTTACGTCTTTACGCTGTTGAATACCAACAACTCAGCGTCAATTAAGACTCTGCTTGATTCATCCACCACTAGTGGGACTACTACTATAGTTGCCAACATGTCGTTCAACATGGGGTCGATACCCCCGACCACTGACGAGGGGAAAGGATCCGCCAACAGCCCCAATACGGGTAGGTTGTCATCAACCCGAGTGGATTGCGAAACGAATGCGACTAACAAAGCATAGCTATGATTATCCTTTACAGCATCACAGGGATCATCACCGCCCTCTTCCTGGCGATCATCATCACTGGCGCCGTCCGAGCACACCGCCACCCAGAACGTTATGGCCCTCGATATACGGCTGGGCGTCCGCGACAAAGTCGAGCCCGAGGGATAGCTCGAGCGATGTTAGAGACGATTCCAATTGTCAAGTTCGGCGACGACCACGATCCCAAGGCCGATGCTGTCAAACGAGACGTGGAAATGTCTCTGGAAGGGGAAGACGGAACTGGCCACGACCCAGATGGTCAAGAACGGGAAATGACTGGTGCAGACAACACTCGGGCCCAGGAGACCCGGACACAGCCTACCTCTACGCCATCACCCGCTGCTGATACGAATCCCGAACAAAGAACCGGCGCCGATGCCGGAACAGCCCAAGACCACCCCAACTTCTCATGTCCGATTTGCACAGACGACTTTGTGAAGGGGCAGGATTTACGAGTTCTGCCATGCAATCACAAGTTCCACCCAGAGTGTATCGACCCGTGGCTGGTGAATGTGTCGGGCACTTGTCCTCTGTGGTATGTCTAGATGTCTTTTTGTCATTTTTTTTCTACCACTCATTACAGCCATGCTAATATCTCCTAGTCGAATCGACCTCAATCCTCCTAAAGAGGAAGGCGAGGAACAAGATCACGAAGAAGGTGAACGTCCTGGTCCGTCTGAGTCACCACGAGAGGGCTCCCCGGAGCCCACGGCGGAACCTACACACCGACACCGTCGTTTGAGCAGTTATCTGCACAGTTCTTTGAATGCCCGACGCATGCGCGATGCCAGTGTCGAAGAGCGAATTGCGGCGCTGCGCAGTGTGCGTGAAGAAACCAACCAGGACGGCACCAACGAAGACACGGATGAACGACTGCATCGCCGCAGCCGACTGACCCATCGACTACGCGATCGGTTCCGTATTCATACACGGCCTCATCGCGAGGAGAGTGGGTCATGAAGATTTTGACTCTCTCTGCCACGGTATATATATACCTATATATATTTCTGTCTCTTTTCGATCAGGAGAGAGATAGAATGAACATGATCCATGTGCTATATACGATTCTGTGGATGTTGCATTTTTGATTTTTATGTCTTTTTTTTTTTTCTTTCATTTGTCATCAGGTTGATTTCTGTATGATTTTGACGAGCACATTTGACGACGGAGTTGGCAATACAGGCGTTTTTTGGCGGGTGGGGCTCAAAAATTGGCATTGGCATCTGGTTTCTGCAGGCATGTATATCTCTTGTCTGGTACATATATAGGTATATATACAGGTATACAGGTACACATATCGCATACTTCTCCAAGAGACCGAGCAAAAAGAACAGAATAGGCTAAACAGGTCCGTGCCGTCAGGACAATCGTATCTTTAGTCTGTATGACGGGTTCCGGAATCCGGCGAGGCAGGATTTAGTTGCCCTAAGCGGAGACCCCGTGGGGATGGTACCTTTGATTCTATTATTATTACATTATAATTACATTATTATTATTATTATTAATATTTTACGTAGGCCATATACCTATATATGACTCTTGATTTCCCCACAACAAAGACATGGAAGTCATGACTTGTATATACAATAATAATAATAATCAGTCCCCCTCATCCCTTTCGCCTACTGCATATCATCTCTCTCTCAATGTGGAAGGATGTAAATACCCCGAGTCGGATTCAACCCCGAAAGGATCAGGAGAGGATCGGCTAAATGGTCCGAAGGAGAAAAATCACGCATTCGGAACAAGTCCGGGTCTTTCTCGTCATGACACACCGGTGGAGCCTCAGGCAGCGTGGCCGAGTGCCTCGGTCGGGAGTTGAGTATTAGTCTGGGGGATTCTTCCTATGATAGTATACGATGTTATTGTTATTGTTATAATAATAATAATAATAATAATAGATCGTTTAGGTATTAATTATATTGAAAACCAATCCAGAAAAAAAGTGGCCTGGGAAGTACATCTAGAGACCGAATCAGAGGGCGGGATTACTAACAGTGCCCAATGCAGATGTCATCACTAGTGAGGTACCAACCAAGTATCTCAGAAATAGCCAACTAATAATATTCTCTCTCCGCATGACGGGCAGTAATTCAACGCTCCGGAGAAATGAGGTGAAGGATGATTTGGGGAGAAGGGAGTTTATTTAATGGATGATATATTTGACTAGATAGTGGTTTAAGTATACATATGAGAGACATAATTCATTTCCCTCCCCCCTTCTTCTTTCTCCTAAAGCATGTGCTCCATGTGATGTGACGTTTGTTATTATTTTATTATTAGTATTTCTGGCCACGGGAATTCGCATATCCTCGGCTCGAGGAAAAACATCCCAAGTACAACCAAAACCACCAGAATATAAAAATAATCCCGCCTTCTTTCGCATCTCCAACTTCTCCGTCATTTCTCCCTCTCCTCATTGAACTTCCCCCTCACTCGGACCAATTTTCTCCTCATCGACCAACCGACGGAGTAATTTAATTCGATTTCTTTTCCCCCCCGCCGGTGAACGCAAGCAGCAAGTGAGTGGTGTGACCTCAGCAAAGCATCAGGCCAAACCTTGTCGCATTCCTGCATTTCCATTTATAAAATTAATCCCGCATCAGGGTCGCCATCCAAACCATGTCTTCTTCGTCATCTTCTCCTCCTTCCTCCTCCCCCTCTTCTTCTTCTGCTGTCGCTCGCAATCGTCTTGCTTCTCTCTCATCCCACATCATGGGTTCCACCAGTGCCTCCGTCTTCTCAACGTCGGTCGTCGCCGCCGCCCCCGAGGATCCGCTCTTCGGGCTAGCCCAGGCGTTCCGTCAGGATCCCTCCACAAAGAAGGTCGATCTGGTCATCGGCGCATACCGCGATGATAACTCCAAGCCATGGGTGTTGCCCGTCGTCAAAAAGGTAGGCGAATTTTCTCCCCCAACCTGTTCTGTCAAAAGCCAACCGAGCCAACTAACCTGATAAAAAAAATATAAAAAAACCAATAGGCTGATGAGCTCATTCGTAACGACCCCAACCTCAACCATGAATATCTCCCCATCAAGGGTCTGGCCGATTACACCGCCGCCGCGCAGAAACTCATGATCGGGGCGGACAGTGCGGCCATTCGTGAGAACCGAGTATGTCTCGCCTCCTGAACTTTCAGGCTCCCATGCATATGCTATGCATCCAGCAAGCAAACAAACCAAAAAAAAAAAAAAACAAAACTAACCTTTTGTTCCCCGAAAAACTTGACAGGTCTCATCCTTCCAAACCATCTCTGGCACAGGAGCCGTCCATCTGGGCGCCCTCTTCCTCGCCAAATTCCACCCCCAAAAGCCCCAGCCCAAGATCTACCTCTCCAGTCCGACCTGGGCCAATCACCACCAGATCTTCACCAATGTCGGACTCTCGCTCGCCAACTACCCGTATTTCTCCGCCAAGACGAAAGGTCTGGATTTCGACGGCATGCTGGGCGCCCTGAGCTCCGCGCCCTCCGGATCCATCATCCTGCTGCACGCCTGCGCCCACAACCCCACGGGCGTCGACCTCACCCAAGACCAATGGAAACAGGTAGCCGTGGTGATGCGTGAGCGCCATCTCTTCCCCTTCTTCGACTGCGCATACCAGGGCTTCGCGTCCGGCGATCTGAGCCGCGACGCTTGGGCCGTGCGCTACTTCGTCGACCAGGGCTTCGAGCTGTGCATCGCGCAGTCCTTCGCTAAGAACTTCGGCCTGTATGGAGAGCGGACGGGTGCGTTCCATTTCGTCTCGGCTCCCGGCGGCGAGGCGGCCGTCTCGGCCAACGCCCACGTCGCGTCTCAGCTGGCCATCCTGCAGCGCTCGGAGATCTCGAATCCGCCCGCCTACGGCGCCCGCATCGCCAGTCGTATTCTCAACGACCCCGTGCTTTTTGCGCAGTGGGAGGATGACCTGCGGACTATGAGTGGTCGCATTGCGGAGATGCGTACTGGTTTGCGTCAGCGTCTCGAGGCCAAGGGTACCCCTGGCTCGTGGCAGCATATCACCAATCAGATAGGCATGTTCAGTTTCACTGGGTTGTCGGAACCGCAGGTCAAGTTACTGAGGGAGAAGTGGCACGTTTATATGGTATGTTTTTTCCTTTTTTTTTTAGTGTGGTTCTTCCCCCCCCTGGTTATATATATATATATCTATTCCTTGTTTTGGTCTCACCGCTTCGATTCTTCCGGTTTTCGGACCTTGGATCGGCAGTTGTTTCGGTAGGATTTTGAAGCTAACTTTCTGGGGCTGATATAGACTAAGAACGGTCGGATCTCGATGGCGGGTCTCAACACGCATAATTTGGATTATTTTGCGGAGGCGGTTGACAGTGTTGTTCGGGAGACTTCATAGTCTTTTTTACCCTTCCTTTCCTCTCTCCTTTTCTACCTTCAATTCTTCTATCTTCCTCCTCCCCCTCCATCTACCCTTTTTTGTTTGATTCACAGCGGTCATAAAATTGAAGACATCAATACCTTGGTTTTTTTTTTCTTTCTTTTTTTTTTTGTACAGTAGTCCAATGGAGCTGCCTGCACTAGACTATCCCATCTTACATTTACAATTACATTTATACATACACATAAGACATACCATCCACATTCGTGAATATTTCTCCTGCAAAAAAAAAAAGTCATCTATGTCTAGAAAATAAGATCCCAAACAACCAACCACGTACACAATCCCACCGTCCCCCAAAACACCGCCTGCGCCGTACTCCGTCGCTCCGTCGCCCGCTTCAGCTCCTGGTTGCCCTGCTTGATATTCGTCTGCGTGGAGTCCGCATCCGCAACCAACTGGCCGACGTATTCCTCCTGCGTGGCCAGATGCGCCACGAGGGTTTGTTGCAGCGAGGCGATTTCCAACAGGGACTTTTCTGCGTTTCTTTGGAGAGTATTAGTGCGTGAAAACAGTGCATCATGTGGATGGGATGGAATGGATGGGTTGAAGAAAGAAAAAAAAAAAAAAACATACTGTACTTTATCCAACGTATCCTCATAATACCGCACCATGGAATCATTCTCCTCCGCAAACAACTGCAACTGCTCCGGACTGAGCTCCGCCTCAATCGCCGCAACTTCCTCCCTGTCCATAACGTTTCCTCGGACTTGCACAGCACCCTCTCTTCCACCCCCATCCTTCCCTCTCCCAAGGGATTTATTCCCTTCGACGCCTCCTCCTCCTCTTCCATCAACCTTATAAAGCACACTCTTCTCCCTCTCCCTCACCCTCTCAATCCGCCTCTCCACCATCCCTCTCTGCACCGTAATCGCCGCTTCCAACCCCTGCCTCAAGAACCACACCACGCTCTCCCGAATCGCAGCCACATTCCGCTCCGCCTGCTCGTCGCGAACCTGCTCTGCCGGTTTTGACTGATCGGCGTCCTCCTCAGAGGAAGTCAGGCTGCTGCCACCGGCCCATTGCCACAGACGGCTTTTGGCGTATTTGCGCGAGAGAAGGTTGCGCGCGGTTTCGTGGCGGAGGGATTCGGCGGAGGAGAGCGTCGTGATGGAGTTGTTGAGGTCGTGGAGGAGGAGAGAGGTCGAGGTGTCGATGTTGTCGCGGTCGGTGTCGGTGAGGGGGGGTTGTTGGTGCTGTTGGTGCTGCTGTTGGTGTTGGGGAAGAGGAGGATGAGCGGGGGAGCGTTTGGAGTGGTTGGTATTGCTGTTGGTGTTGCTGCTGGTGATGGAGAGGTAGGATGGTCGGGTTTTGTGGAGGTAGTGGAGGAGGGAGACTATGTGGGTGTTCTTTTTTTTGGGGAGTTAGTATTTATTTATTTAAGGTAGGTATGTATAGGTAAGGTAGATGGGAGGGAGAACTGACGATGCGGTAGGCTTCTTTGAGGAATTCGTCGGGCCGGGGAGGTTGCTTGGTGGCATGGTCCGGGATGGAGCTTCCTTTCGTTTGGAGGAGATGGTGTAGGGTCGGGGTGAGATCTGTCATGTTGAGAGGTGAGAGGTGAAGTTGTGGTTTGTCGTAGTTGTCGTTGTCTGTATGTCCAGTGACGAAAGTAAGCTGTCAACACGGTCCCGTGATCTACCAGCCCTACTTAAGCACATAACTACCTACAAACATCCAACCAACTGGCCTACAATTAAGATCTTCTGAAAAAAAAAAATATACAAGTCATATTAAATCGATAGGATTATTATACTATCTAAACACCAGGGTATCCGCATAACTCAATTGAATCAAATCAAATCATTGTCCGCTCTTCGACCCAAATCTACAGCGGCCAGTCAGTATTGCGACCCCAGAGAAAGATAAAGAGAGAGAAAATACTTACCTCCATCTTCCCCATTTCACTTCCCTCTCGTCGAGCGGTATCTCGCGCCGAGCTAAACAATAGATCCAGGTCCTCCTGGTCCACCATCGTGATCATGTCTCCCTCGTCCTGCATGCGGATCTTCAGCATGCATCGGAACCCAAACTTATCGCGGATGCGTGCCTCGAACTCGCCATAATCGATCGTTGGCCCGATCATAATATATCTTGTGTCCTCAAAGGCATGCACTTTGACACGAAACTTGCGCACTTCCGGCCGGCGGGAATTACCGCGGCGAGAGGTCCGATGTGGAGAGCGCGTCCGCCGACGGGCGCCCATCATTTCGAAGTCCCCTCCAGCTCCGGGCGAGTCGTCGCATTCTTCGCTGCCGAACTCATCTTCCTCCTGGATGCACCGTTCCTGTTGGCGGGGTGCTCGTCGTCCGTTGGTGACTAGCGTTGGCCGCACGTATGTGCCGTATGAGTCTCCTTCGTAGCCATTTTGCGTGCTAGGAGGGTATGCGGTGTCGCTGAGACCACGGCGATGACCCCGTTCGCGACGAGCTTGCTCCTGGCCACCATTTCTCGGGTATTGTCGAGGTGGACCTCGAGGTTCTGACGCAGTGCGTGTAGTTCCAATCCGTGGTTTTTCGAGGCTCATATCACTACTTCTGCTGAGGTGAGCGCCCGGACGATCGAGATCCAGTCGCGGGGGACGTGCTGCGCGGACAGAGCCCGGCGGAGCGATGCCCCCGATGCTCCCGGCGGAGCTACTAGTGCTAGCTTTATCAGCATCTGGAGGTGGCGTTGGAGGGAACAAATTGCGGTGCAACGGAGGTTCCGACTGTTGGCGACTGCGACCAATGATATTCTTGTGTACATGAGTCGCGGTGGCATATAGACTGTCCGGTGGACGATTATCCATAGCAGACTGAGTTCGTTGGATCTCGTGGGCGTTTGGAGTTGCGTGGCGGTCTGAGGCGGCGATTAGGCGAGCCTTACCCAGGTAATCTTTACTCTTCAGGTTTTTCACCTTGGCTTCATTGGGGCGATAGATGATTCCCACTGGGATGGAGAATACCGTATATCCCTTTCATCATAAGTATTACTGACGGATTCAAAGTGGAAGGGGAAAAAACATACCTCGGCTCTCTCGCGGATAGCATCATCAATGACATCGTGGTCGGTTGTAACCTTTTCCTTGGCTGCGTACTCCAGGTCTTTGATGCCTGGTCCCATTTGCCGAAGATAGATGTAACACAGACCACGGTTGAACAGCACTTCACATGAGTACAGGCGGAACTTCAGGCCCAGCTGCTCATAATCGATGGACGTATTACCCCGAAGGTAGAGCAGGGTGTCATTGAAATTGGCCAATGCTTCTTCAAAGTCGCCCAGGAGGAAGTTCGAGACCCCCTCCTGGAAATATGCGATGGCCAGGTACTGATCCAGAGCAACTGCCCGCTGGTAACACTCGACCTACGTCGTTGGTCAGCGTCTAGTTTCACCTGTGACATGGAGTGATAATGAACGTACTGCTTTGTCATGCTCACCCAGTGTAGCGTAGATTACACCGCAGTTGAAGCATATCTTGGAAGTATCCGAGATAGCATCGAAAACCCGCAGGGCTTCGTCAAAATCTTGGAGATCATAGTGATCCAAGGCTAGGACCCAAGTCTCAATTTCCTACACGCTCGTTAGAGACAAGAATATAGCTGGTTAATTCAGGGGGGTCACTGACCTGCTTCAGAGACATTGTTGGACCTGCGTCTCGGCTGCACCTCGATCGGAGTACCTGAAGAAACGTGGAACTCCCAAGGACGGCCTGTCGCGACTATATGCAGGACTCAAATGGGCACGGCCCAGAGCGAAGAGTGATGCCCAACCACTCGGAGTGATGTGATCAATCGTCAATATACGCGTGCAGCAGCCAAGAAGCTGGCTGTTTCTGCTCGACGACTCAGAAAACAGGATTGGGGACTGACACGGCCAGACCAAGAGCTCGAGCAACAGGAAATAAAGGAGCGGTGGAGTGGGGAGATGTTGCTAGTCGGGGAGCAGGGTATTATGGTCCGTCCAGAAAAATTAGTGGGAGTTGGTGGAGAGATGAATTGGATATATAATTAGATCGCTGTGACCATGTGGGCGGCTAGCAAGTGCCCTTCCGATGGGGGTAAGTGAATCCTTCGATAGATAGATTGATAAAGAGGCGCAAGAGAAGATAGGAGATGGGAGGTCGGAAATCTTCACTAGCCCATTGAACATGGCACGCCTTGCCTCCAGGGGATCTAAAATCGTGATTAGACTAGCGAATATAGGAGAAATTTGCTGCAGGGGAGGGGAGAAACAAGGCGGTAGAAACAGGGAAGCAGATGAGGGAGGGATACGAATTAGCGTGCAGAGGGATGCAGCAAGGAACTGACAATATTAACCTAAGTAGCTAGCTGTCAAATTAATTGCCGCCCTGAAGAGGGGAAGCGAGAAGTAAAAATAACTCTCCAGTCACCCTCCAGCCTCTCGGGAAACGCGAGGGCGAGTGGCAGGGCGACCGTCGGTGTTATTGGCTGCTGCAGGGGGAAAATCCATCACATTGCAGGGGACGATCCATGCGGCGTGATGGATGATTGGTGAGGAGAGGGCGTTGGACCATTTCGCGTAGGAGGAAACGATTTGAGGTGATGGTGGGGAGGGAGAGGTTGAGGACACCGATGTGGAGAGCCTCTTGGGGGATTGATGTATTATTATTGTAGAAGGGAGGAGGTTGAAGAAGATGAAGTCGCAGAGGAAGATGTATAGAAGAAGAAGAAGAACACCAACAGCGGAAGTATACAGCATCACATGATCCCCCCAAACCCCAACTCATCTCCCTCCTGTAAGTCTCTCTCTTGACATTTACACCTCTTTCTCACTACCAACATTATGGAACATTAGAATGTCTGTTATCTCGATCGTTCTTGACCACATGCTATAATTACAACAGATTGGCGGTCTTGAAGAAGAAAGATACTTTCCAGGTCCCCGCCACGGCGCTAAACGACCCTCTCACAATCCCCCATCTGTCTTCGCGTGCTGCCCACCATTTCTGCATTTCCAATGAATCCATTTTTTCTCTCCGAATGATCATGCTATCTACACGCCAATTTCCAAGGGTATCCATCAGATCCAACAAAAGAGACAACAACAAAATGAATCGCCCCACCCGTGTTCATCCTTCCATCGAGTACCATCGAGTACCATCCTATCTATCACCAACACTTGTCCTTGGCGACGACAATAGGAATACGATGAGATAGATCAGACCATTCCCCGAGCCACTTGTTCCTGACGCTCCTGCCATACGTTCTTGCCCGAGCAGGAGCACACCATTTTGTCATTATCCCAAACGCCGGCACTGCGCGCAATCACTCCCACCAACGTATCCGCATCTTCTCTCTGGAACGGACCCTCCTTATTCTTCGACACTACCATACTGCGTCCAATCATCTCCCACACTGCCAGTGGTCGATCCAAGAACACGTTCCCACGCCCGTCTTTGTCGACGTCCACAGCCCCAAACACTCCTCGAGGCTCCTTGGGGGGCTGTTCCGACCCCAGCACCGTCGCCTTCACCGACTCCCATACCCCTCCCGTCGACGCGGCTCCCTGTGAAATATCTCCAGCTTCTCGGACCGTCGCCCAGTACCGGCCCGGTGCAAGTCCGTTGATTGTTAGGTCCACTAGGGTCATATTCGACGACACCTCCACCATGCGCGCCAAGCCGCGAACCTTGTTAGGGACGGTCGTTGAGTGTGTTTCGAGAATGCATACGGCGGAGCCTGAGAATATGAAGTTCAGCGATTAGTAAGGGGACTGTCTGGAACCTCGTAGAGAGATGGGTTAGGTGCGAGAGAGAAACGTACTGTTGCTGGTGCCGCTACCCCGTAGAATGGCATCACGGCCTGTGTCTTGGATAGCGGAGACGATCGAACTAGGGGATGCAGTGCCGTCGATGAACACGAGTTGATCTTTGAGGTTCGCTTCTACTTTGTTGACACCTGGATGTGGTGTTAGCATGGTTCGTCCCATTCAACATCGCCAGACTCCAATTGCACGCCCACTCATACCTTCGATCTTGCTGAGAGAATTCGAAATATCCTTCACGCAGCCCTCACAGGTCATAGGGACCGCAAAGGTCGTCTATACGAATCAGCATTGATTGTTCGCTCGAGATTGATTTGGTTTGGTTTGATTAAATCTATAGTGCCGACGACGTACCTGGAACGGTTCGATCATGATGGCTGCACAGGATTGATAATATTGTCAAAATCCGACGGAGAAAGAAACTAGATTAACTTATTGAGACAATGGTGGAAGAAGATAATACAAATAATGATAATGTGGGGTGAAGAAGGTCGAAGATTGAGCCCCTCGGAACAGGCGGGGGCGATTTGAAATAATTAATTATCAATCATCATCGGAGGTTCGACCGCATTCCGATAGCGTCATTCCTCACCACTTCAACTTCTTCCCTTCCGCTCTCATCCATCCACCATTCGATTCGCCCTCCCCAACCACCTTTCATCATCACACAATGGCCTCGAAATCCAGATGGGCCGACGACGACCCCGAGACAGAAGCTATTCTTGCCCAACGGAAACGCGAAAAGGAAGAGAAACGCCGCGCCAAGGCCGAGAAACAACACCAGCTCGAAGAAGCTCAGAAACAGAAAGACGCTGCTGCCAACGCCGACTCGGAGGCTCCACCAAAGAAACGCCGACGTCTTTCCAACGACCAGCAAGACGATGAGTCCGCGACCGAACCCCAATCTAAGGAACGTCAGGACAAACCGGCAGCCCGCAAACTTCTGCGCTTCCCCGTGCACGAATGGGGCCCATGTCGCCATGTCGACAACTTCGAGCGCCTCAATCATATCGAAGAAGGCTCGTACGGATGGGTCAGTCGCGCCAAGGACATCACGACCAGCGAGATTGTCGCTCTCAAGAAGCTGAAAATGGACAACTCGCCGGACGGGTTTCCAGTGACGGGTCTACGCGAAATCCAAACTCTTCTTGAGGCGCGCCATTCCAACATCGTGTACCTCCGTGAGATCGTCATGGGCAAGACAATGGACGAGTATGCATATCTCCAATTTCATTCCCCCTTTCCTCCTTCCACCCATCCCACCCTTCCCCACATGAAAAGTTCAGATACAGTGGCATTAACCATGCTCTCCAACGGGACGAGGATCTCCCTTGTCCCTGTCCTACTACGAACAGGGTCTTCCTCGTCATGGACTTCCTCGAACACGACCTCAAATCTCTCCTAGACGACATGCGCGAACCTTTCCTGCCCTCCGAGATCAAAACCCTCCTCGCACAGCTCCTCTCCGGCCTCGACTTTCTCCACTCGCAATGGATTATGCACCGCGACCTGAAAACTTCGAACCTGCTCATGAACAACCGCGGCGAGATCAAGATCGCTGACTTTGGCATGGCACGCTACTACGGTGACCCTCCACCCAAGCTGACCCAGCTAGTCGTGACGCTGTGGTATCGCTCGCCAGAACTCCTCCTGGGCGCCGAGAAGTACGGCACCGAGATCGATATGTGGAGTATCGGGTGTATTTTCGGGGAGCTGTTGACCAAGGAGCCGTTATTGCAAGGAAAGAATGAAGTCGATCAGGTATCGAAGGTATGTCATCCAGTTTTATCGCCCAATTCGTTTCTCAACAAATAGCTCTCTGATGAGAGATCCATCCCCCCCTCTCGAACTCTACTCACGCCTCAATAACCCTAGATATTTGCCCTGACGGGACCTCCCACATCCCAAACCTGGCCGAACTTCCGCTCCCTTCCCAACGCCAAATCCCTCCGACTCCCACAAACCCCGTCCGCCCCATCAGGAAACCCACCTCTGCTCCCGCGCGCCAAATTCCCTTTCCTGACCAACAACGGCCTCCATCTTCTTTCCTCGTTACTAGCGCTCAACCCGAGTTCTCGTCCCAACACTCAAGAGTGTCTAGCTCACCCGTATTTCCGCGAGGATCCGCGCCCCAAGCCAAAGGAAATGTTTCCTACCTTCCCGTCGAAGGCGGGGATGGAGAAGCGGAGACGTCGGGAGACACCTGAAGCGCCGAAGCGAGGACAGGAGGCTCCGAAGCTGGATTTTGCGAGTGTCTTTGGTGGGAACCCAAGTAGTGAGGGTGGGGAGACGGGGGCTGGGTTTACTCTGCGGCTAGGCTGAGATACACACTATGTGACTGGAAATATAGCGGCTTTGAATTGGGCTGCGGGGCTTCAAATACTCCATGCCAGATGAATCCGAAACCTAGTTATATATTATATGGTTAAAATAGAGCCACTGACGGTTCAGCATGTGGCAATATCAAATGTTGGGCGTCAATAAATGCCGTCGTTAAAAAAGGGTTCAGCCCGGCTACTTGTGCCTTTTATAATACCTTTCTCTCCAGGAATAGCATTGTTTACAAAAGAGAACATAGATTTTATAATGCCCCAACCTAGAAGTCGGACTTACTGTATTAAGGATATATATACTGCTTCCAATCGATAGAATACAAGACAACGTGGAATAGACAATTTGCCCCTGCGCCATGCCTTAAAATGCCACCGCGAAAATTCATGGCTAGGATGAATTCTCTCCTCAAAAATAAGGATAACTAGTGTCTATCATATCAACGATGGTGTTGGGTAGAGTTATGTAGACCAATGGGTATCCGGATAATGAATCATGTATAATGTCGTGCGATTGTTGAATGTGGGAAACCGTATTCATCGGTCGAGTCGCTTGTGTCCCGATCGTGGAATGTTCGCGGAGTCTGGTAGGCAAAGGGTCCTCTAGGACCAATGATCTCCGGAATCTCTTGGGCTCCCCTCGCCGAATATCGGTCATATCCTGGTCTATTATATGTACTGTCGTCGCTGATAGCCCATTGTTCTGATTTCGTGCGGTTATTTCCCCGGTCTGGACGGTGACCTCCGCCCTTCCCATCAACAAGGAAATACTCGTCCTTGAGTGATAACGATGCGAGGTGTAGAGATAAGGAACCAAGTTCTTCATTGCCCATGGAAGACCATATGTGGTCTGAGTCTGAAGTAATATCCGTGGTGTTAACAATTTCACTGCGACGATGGGAGGGCATTGCACGATTCTGGGAGAGTACTCTATACTTCATCGAACCATGGCAGTCGGATGAAGTGGACGAAGTGAACGAAGCGCGACTGCCGCCACCAATTGGCGACGCAGCGGACTCGATAGAATCTACCTGCTGAAAGGCATGAGTACTGGCAAAGGTAGACGGATCTGGCCCAACTCACACCCTTTCTAGCCCTTGATGGTTTGTTCAACTTATGGTCCCTCTGACGCGTGCTACGGCCTGAATTGGCCGACTTCAATGATATCTCTTCCGATATTCTAGAGAATCCCAATTTTACACATCCAACGCCTCTACTCTCGGTGTCTGGAGTTTCTGATTGACCTTGGTTCTCTTCCGATGGGAAACGGCTAAGAAACTGGGGATCAATTGACTGGTAAAAACGTCCAGATGGAGGGCCCGAGCTCAATCCGGAGGCCACGCTCTGGAATCTGGCAGATAAGAGCGAAATATCAGCAGATGGTGTCGGTGTAACAACACGAGGGTTTACCACAGGGGAAGTGGCTTCAGGTAAGCCCGAGACATGAGAGCTGGCTGCAGCATTGTTGCACTCTGATACAACTGCATCTGCTACTTCATCACGCGACTCGGTAATCTGTGCAATTTCCGGTACATTTCCCTCTGTTTCGGGTACTGTCCGTGCAAGAGGAGAAGGAAGTCGCGGAGACCGAATCTGATCCCTGGACTGAGGCCCCGAGGTAACGCCACTTGCAGCTATATGATGGAAGCTCCAATTGCGCGACCCCTCTGTACGATACATGCCCGTTCCAAAATCCGAGTCAGCTTCTGTGCTGATTTCTGAAACAGTTTTTGGGAACGACCTCTCACGGCTGCCAGACGCGGTTCCCCAACTGGCAAATGGTAGGTGTTTGAAAAGGCCCTTGTTCCCGGTGGGACTATCAGATGTCTCGAGCTTATCACCTTCAGGATTATCACCGGGCTTAAAAGAGGGGGAGACGTCACATTTGGCCGAATCATCACTGTCACTTGAGCGAAAAATAGGAGGACGGCGCTTTACTTCAGACTTTAGAGCAAGGAGTCCCATACGTGCTTTTCGTAAGGACCGCATCGGTAGACTCTGTTGCCACCCAGAAGGTACTGTAGACTCAGTGTCATCTACCGACACCGGTGGCTCAGCTGCTGATGGATTATGTCGAGGGTCCCGCTCATCGAAGATAGGATAGTGGTCGGTTTCTTTCGGTGCGCAGGAATCTCCAGAAGTCCTAGTTCACACGTTAACCCTATCGTTCCTCCACCTAGGGATAGAGTCTATTAACCTATATTTCTTTAACTTCGGTAGTCGGAGCGACAACGCTGGACATCGTGCATCATAAACTTCTGAGGCCATGCTGTCCAGAGTTGCAAGATTTCGTAGGGTATATAATTGCGACTACAGCCAGTCTGCGGCTGGGTAAAGGGTCACTGTAGAAGCTCACGAAAGAACAAAGAACAACTGCAGGACAGAACGAGCCGGTCAGAATCAGCATCAGGAACCCCGCTGCACTCCGCCAACAATGTCGGACAGGAAGTAACCAACGGGCCACTGGCAGGAGCTTCTCCGTTTCAACTTCCATGTTCAAGCCCATTGATCGTCACTGCCTTTTAGAGGAGACGACATCCAAAAGAACGTGGATGAAGGGTAGGGTTAGGATGTCGATACTTTAAACTGTCACATCATGGTGATGGTTCTGGAATGTGAGTGCAAGGAAATATCATGAGATAAATTCAGGTACATAGTGTTCATTATCATTATTGTGTTTGGAGGCAGTTGTTGGTTGCAGCCAGAGACAATCATTGTCATTGGCCGTGGGCTGTATCGATCGAACGGTACGTACGGTATTGATGATTTCAATGATTTCAGCTCAGCTCCGAAAGAAACAAGCCTCGCTCTTCCCTCCTTCTCCTCCGCGCCCAGTTTCTTTTCTCTCGCCACTCTCTGGCCTATATATTCTTGTCGCCCTTGTTTTTAAGCTTGGATATTCCATCCAATTCGACTCTTGGTTCACTTCTCCATTTCATCTTCTCCGCCCACTCCTCGATCTCATCCCTTCGTCATGGCTGCCAGCCAGAAAAACGTCTCCTTCGACCAAATCATTAAGGCTGGTAAAGCTTCGCATACTTGACATCCCCTCATCCTACTGTCGCTAATTATTACGCAACATTTTCAAGACCGCCAAAAGAGGAAGAACGAGGACCTTGCGAATAAAATACTGGGCAAGAACCGGAGAGCCAGCGCGCCCGGTGCCGGCACTGGGAACAAGGCACACAATGCGACACCAAAGAGTCTAGCAAGCCGCATCGGTGTAACAAAGGTAAGAGGAAGACATCTGGCTGCATGTTGTGTTACTGGACATGGCCAACTAATTGTTCATATTTTGCCTGGTTTACAGCGTTCAGCATCCGCCACATTTAAGCCGAGTAAGGCAACCAGAGTTCCCACTGCTCCAGCTCGATCAGTTATCTCGCACCCCAAAGCCGCAAACAAACGTCGCCCCGATGAGAATCGCTTAATGTCCGCCCTAAACCCGGGTAGCGGGCAAGCGAATGTTCGGAGCGGCGCTGCTGGCCTCTCGATCAAAGGAGCGAGCTCGGGCCCGTTTGTGGTACTTGGGAGCAATTTCGCTCCAGGTACTACGGCGGCAGATATCCAGTCGGCGGTCGAGCCTGTCACGGGGCAGATACTGAACTGCTGGATCACATCTCAACACCCGGCCGTAACCGCGGAAATCTCGTTTGCTGAGAAATCGGCTGCAGAGGGTGCCATCGCCAACTTCCATAACCAAAGGGTAATTCATACGTTGCTTGGTTTTCCTCTTAAGACTGACGCTAATTGCTACAAGGCGGATGGTAGAGTAATCTCGATGCAGATGAGACAACCTGGGACTAGATCTCGGAGAGACCTGTTTGACTCGAACGTCCAACCCCAATCACCGTTCAATAATCTTCGAGAGCAGGCCGACCGCGAACGTCGCCTACAACGCGGAGTCGAACCAACTGCCCAGGGCGGCAATCATGGGCTTGGAGGAAGCAGCCAGGGATCTAGACGCAACAACCAGCGCGGTAACAGAAATAGAAATACCGGCGGCAGTTCAAATCAGCAGGAGACCGAACAAGGACTTTACAGCGATCAAATGATGACGGATGCCCCTGCGCAGAACTCGAGAAATAGGAAATGGGGACGGTAGCTAAGAACGATGGTTACCCCGTCGTAGTGTTTTGGTAATCGGTATACCCGACTGCAAGACACAGTGAGAATCAGCTTAGCATATCTTATCCACCAAGATCTCGCTGGACGACAAGTCCTTGTTGACTCTGTTTGGATAGGGGACATGGCGGTACTCTGGTTTGGTGTACTCTATCAATGGTCGAGAAGTCACGAATTGTATGATTTACTGTTGAGACGCCCAGGACTGGGCCTTAATTTCGGAAGCAAATAGAAAGGATTTTGTCTTGATCAGTTACCAACAATGTATTTCACATGCATAGAGTAATATAAATGGAATAATGGAGAGCGCCGATATGATAAGGATCACGTGCGTCGGAAGTTCTGCGGAGAAAGTTGGAGGCGCAATTTGGAGATTGTAGACAAGAATATTATTACTTCAAGACCAACACCCCACAATGAATCCCAGCGCCAGGCGTGCCTGGACGCAACTCATCAGAAAACACCCCACGCAGATTCTGGCCTGTACCTCACGACGATGCTCCTCCACATTTGAAACGCGACAATGGTCCACACCACTGGCCCAGACATTGGCTAATGCCATCAAGGTAACTCATTATCTTTCCCATCATTCGCGAGCAATACGACCAACTAACCAGCGTCAAAGGTCACTGGGCCAATCCCTATCGCCGCGTTCATGCGACAAGTCCTCACCTCCCCGGACGGCGGCTACTACACTACCCGCCCCGAAGGAGAGGGCGAGGTCTTCGGAAAGAAAGGCGACTTCGTGACGTCGCCGGAGATATCGCAGGTTTTCGGAGAGCTAGTGGGGATCTGGACGATTGCGGAATGGATGGCCCAGGGACGAAAGCGCAGTGGTGTGCAGTTGATGGAGGTTGGTCCTGGAAAGGGAACGTTGATGGACGATATGCTACGGGTAGGTGCAATTCCCATCGCCACCGACTTGAGCAGCAGAGTTGACAGAGGCGAGATAGACTTTCCGGAACTTCAAGTCATTCACATCGAGCATTGAGGGGATTTATCTAGTGGAGGCGAGCCCTACGTTGCGAGAAGTGCAGAAACATCTTCTCTGCGGAGGTGCATCCATGGAGGAAACAGACATCGGACACAAGAGTACCTGCAAGTACTTCGATGTGCCCGTAATCTGGGTTGAGGATATTCGACTATTACCGCATGGTAAGTGGTGCACTCGATCAATATTCGCATCCACATTGGACCGCAATGCTAAAAATCAACACAGAAGAAGACAAAACACCCTTCATATTCGCCCACGAATTCTTCGACGCCCTCCCCATTCACGCCTTTGAGTCTATCCCCCCTTCCCCCGAGAACGCACCGCAAGAAAATGTCGACCAAATCATGACCCCCACCGGACCTACAAAATTGCACAAGCCACTCAAAGTTGCCAACACCCCACAATGGCGCGAGCTAATGGTGACGCTGAACCCCAAAGCCGTGGACGAGGACCTACCTGACGAGCCGGAATTCCAACTAACCCGGGCAAAGGCGTCGACACCGTCCTCGCTCGTGATCCCGGAGATCTCAGCGCGGTACCGGGCGCTCAAATCGCAGCCCGGCGCCACCATCGAGGTCAGCCCGGAGAGCCGCATCTACGCGTCGGACTTTGCGCGACGCATTGGGGGTGCATCAGAGCCTCCCCGAACGACGGCCAGAAAGGGCGCGCCGGCCGCTACACCACCGCCGGCGAAGAGCGTCCCGTCCGGTGCGGCGCTGATCATGGACTATGGGACCCAGTCGACGATCCCCATCAACTCGCTGCGTGGTATTCAGCACCATCGTAATGTGCCCGCGCTGTCCTCGCCGGGGCAGGTGGACGTCAGTGCAGATGTGGATTTTACATCGTTGGCCGAGGCGGCCATCGACGCAAGCGAGGGCGTCGAAGTACATGGTCCCGTGGAGCAGGGGGATTTCTTGCAGGCGATGGGCATCACGGAACGCATGGAGCAGTTGCTACGCAAGGTCACGGATGACGAGAAGAAGAAGACATTGGAGACCGGGTGGAAGAGGCTCACCGAGAAGGGCGGCGGCAGCATGGGCAAGATCTACAAAGTCATGGCGATTGTGCCGGAGAACAGTGGCCAACGGCGGCCGGTTGGGTTTGGCGGCGGTATATCGATGTAAGACTGTATCTGTAGGATGTAAATTAGACCAATACTGTACGAATGTGAAGGAACAATTTAAAAACAATCTATCACGGAGGTTAGGTAGGTATCCTGCCGGCCTGTTGTCTATCTACTACTACCTACTGACTCTAACCATAACATCCCAATGTATCCCACGGGTATCGCGCAAAAACAACCCCCCCTCGAAAGAAAACGAATCCGCAAAACAAACCAAAACCAAAATCTCAATACTCCTGCCAGATATCCTCCACATACGCCTCCGTCAGCCGTTCGTCCTTCCCATACTTCTCCTGCCACTGCACAAACCCCCCCTCCAGCACAAAGACCTCTTGCTTTCTGCTCTCATCTGCGCCAAGCACACGCTCACGCTCACGCGCATACCGCAGCGCCGCAGACGGGCCACGCTGTTGGCTCAGCGCGCAATGGAAGACGACCGTTTCCTTGTCTTGCAGCGTGCGGATCAGCTCTGGGAGGCGGACGTCAAGAGAAGAGCTTGGAATCCAGGTGGAGGAGCAAATGTGGCCTCCGATGTGGTCTGGGTCAGCGATCATCAGCATCGGGACTAGAGTTTACGTCCTGTGGAGGGGAGGAGGAGGGGGGGGGGGAAGTCATACCGGAGTCTCGGACGTCGACGATCGCCAGCTTACTACTAGGCGAGGAGGTGGAGAGGAGGAGTGCGGACAGGGCGTCTCGGCTCATGCGAGGGAGAGTGGCAATATTCATGGAGGACATTTTCGATTTGAATTTCAGGTGAATTCAGAGGTTATAGACGACTGGCAGAGGTTTGGCGAGAGAAGGTGTGGTTGTTTGATGCTATGTGGACTGTATGTATGGGCGGTCACGTGACGGAAGATTTCCGAGGTGGAAATTCCACCAGCGTCTCTCGTCTCCGATTGCTGTCGACTACAACTTCCACATCCGCCCACTCAATCCAAGTCCCATTGAGGAAGAGTCTGACTGCATCCATCTTCGTATCTCTGAGAGAGAGAGAGTTTTCTTTCCTTCCTCCTCCGTCCTCCATCCTCCATCCACAACAATGGAGATGCGCATCCTCACCCACAGCCTCCGCCAGAGGCCAACCTCTCTCCTCCTCTCCGCCCAAGCACAACAGCCCACCAAGCTCCTCCTCACGACCAACACCGTGCGGTACGCCTCCTCCAAACGCTCTCCCCCTCCATACACCCAATCCAAGACCGCTGCGCCCACCCAACCCCCGGCCCCAACGCAAGGCACCTCCGACTTCGACCAAATCCTCAGCAAGCTCAACATCAACAACACCGCCGCGGCCTCGGACTCCTCCTCCGCCCAGCAACCACAGCAACAGCCCTCGCAGCAGCAACCCGGCAGCGGCACACGCCAGAGCGTTTTTGGCGACGCCCTCTCGCTCGGCCGCGCCGTCGGCTCCTCCGCCGCAACCGAGAGCTACCGGCCCGCCGTGCGGAAGGTCGCGCTTAAACTGGGCCCGTCGCTGGGCCGGCAGGTGCATGTCCAGCCGGAGAAGGGGACGGATCTGGCGGCCGCGATGCGCATCCTGCAGGCGACTTGCAATGCGAATAGGATGCGCGGCATGGTGTTTGATCAGCGGTTCCATGTGCGGCGTGGGCAGGTGCGCAAGAATCGTCGCATGCAACGCTGGAGGAAGCTGTTTAAGTTCTCGTTTCAGCAGACTGTGTCTCGTATTGAGAGGATGAGGGCTCAGGGGTGGTAGGTTTCGGGGTATCTTAGGTACCTAATCTATCGGTTTCTAAGGGCTAAAGGGGAGAGGGGATATATGTTTGTATAGTATGTTCGGGATTTTGCGGGGTAGAAAGGGGATAGATTTCTCTCGTGCTCTGTGCGATCTAAGGATTATCGGGTCGTGGATTCTGTATCATATTCACTAAACAACCATCTGCCTCAACTAGGTATGGTAGTGTACCTATCTTCCTAGGCGGGTTAGACAGGGCAACATTCTTCATAGTTTTCATTCCAAGGCGTTTGTGGCAATCAAAACTTCAATTCTATCCCAACCTCCTTCCATCTCTTTACATTTTGAATCTCTGTACAGAAAAGAAACCAACCCTGTCCCTAGAGAAAAAAGAACAAAAAATAAAAGAAACATTCCCCCCTCAATCTCTCTTCCCGCTCATAAACCCCCCTCCTCCCACAGCAGAAGTAGCCGCCGCAGCAGAATACCCTCCATACCCATTCGCCTTCGCTCCATTCCCATAGGAAATCCCCACCGACCCCTTCCCTCTCGAAGGCACTCCCAAGATACCATCACCGCGCCATCCCCGTCTCCGATTCCGCTCCCAATACACAGCAGCCAAGGCGCCCACCGAGGCCGCAAACCCGAAGAAAAACACCCTCGAAAAGAACCCCCCAACCGCAGACGCCGTAGTAGCTGCCTCCGTCTCCCCGGCCATAACCCCATAGCCAGGCCACCCAATGCCCCTACCGCCCTCAATCCAACTAACATGGAAAGTGAACGTGAGCGGCTCCCCGCGTATCACCTTCGTCCCATGGCCCGCGGTCCAGGGCTCGCGCGCCGCCTCAGCCACAGCCTCAGCCTCGGACTCGCCATCGGCGGGCTTCTCGCCCTTGAGCGCCGAGAGGTCGAATTCCGGCACGGAGTATGCCGTGCCGGCGACAATGTAGCCGGCCTGGTTGTTTTTGTTCTTGTTCTTCTTCTTGCCGGTTTTCTGGTCGGCGCTCGAGTCGATATTATGCGCGAGCACGTTCATGTCCGTCCAGATGTGCAGGTGGCTGCGCTGCAGGGTTCCCTGGACCGCGAACGTGATAGGGGTGTATGGGGGGCCGTCTTGGCTGAGGGCGGCGAGGTCTGTGGTGTCGTCGCCATTCTTGCTGTCAGGTGGGGTGGTGGTGCTGTCGAGGGGGCCGGTGGGGACGCGACAGGTCATGGGCACGTCGGAGTGGACGTAGTATTCGAGCAGGTGGTAGAGCTCGTCGGGGAGGGCGTTGATGGTGCAGTTGAGGGTTTCGGAGACGCCATAGCGGATCGCCAGCGGGAGGAAGGTCTCGTTGCAGGTGGGGAAGGGGATGTATTGGAGTTTGCCGAGGTCATCTGTGATCTAGAGCAAGTTAGTTTCATGCCTTTGTGTGTGTGTTTTTTTTTTTTGGTATGTTGGTGGTGGTTGTGTTTGTAGAAGGGGAGTGGGAGAGGGAGGGAGGTAAGGATGGATGAAGTACATGTTCCCCGGAGTCACTACAATCAAGAATTAGTTTATGGAGAGAACTCAAAAGCAAAAAGGATGATGGGTTTATTGTTGCCCTTCGCAAAGTACTCACATTGTCCGATTTAGACAGGTCACAGGCATAGGCTGCCCATAGGTATATCCAGTGCGACTGGTTGGAGAGTAGTCACTCCCCGCAGCGACCAGCGGCCACACAAAGGAGGCGATCAAGCCATACTGGGCGATCGAATTGAGCGATGGTAAAATTGGCGATATCATGGAAGGCATGTTCAATAATAATATGGACGCACCACCATCCAGGCGAAAAAGGGGGACAGGCTCTGGGGTGGTTGGTTGATTGGGGAAGAAACACGGTGGTCATCGAGCCGCGGCGGACCTTGTTTTAGGGTGGGTTTTTTTTAAGCTTAACCCCCGAGTTCCTTTGTTTAGTCTCTGGATCTACCTTGAGGGTGAGAACTCCCTCCTCCTTACATGGCCCTGACTGCGGAATTACACAATCTTTGATCTTTGATATTTCAACTGATGAACAATTAAGAACAAGTGATCACTCATGATCTCATCAAGGTATTAACAAATCTCCTTTTATTTCGCTCCACGTATTTTCCGCCAAAAAAGATAAAAAAAATAGAAAAATAATTAAGAATCAAAAACTAACCCATTAGGCAAGCTTGGACTTCTCCCGGTAGGCAGCAAGCAAGCCGCCAGTGGAAGAATCGTGGTCGCCCTTGCCGTTGGTCTCCAGTTCCTGCTGGATCTTCTTGGCGAGGACCTTGCCAAGCTCGACACCCCACTGGTCGAAGGAGTTGATGTTCCAGATGGCACCCTCGGTGAAGGTAACGTGCTCATAGTAGGCGATCAGCGCACCCAGAGTACCAGGGGTAATCTTCTCCGCCAGGATGGAGGTGGTGGGGCGGTTTCCAAGGAAGGTCTTGTGAGGCACCAGGTTCTCCGGAGCGCCCTCAGCGGTGACTTGTGCGGGAGTCTTGCCGACCATCAGAGCCTCAGCTTGGGCGAAGAAGTTGGACGCCAGCATGGTCTGGTGCTTGTTGCCGGCGACAGGGTTGTGCGACTGTGCCGCCATGATGAAGTCCGAGGGGATCAGCTTGGTACCCTGGTGCAGCAGCTGGAAGAAGCTGTGTTGCGCGTTGGTGGCCGGCTCTCCGAAGAGGATGGGGCCGGTGGTGTACTTGACATACTCGCCCGAGCGGGTAATGGCCTTACCGTTGCTCTCCATGGAGAGCTGCTGGAGGTAAGCGGGGAACCGGTGCAGGTACTGATCGAAGGGAGCAACGAGGTGAGTCTGGGCGCCAAAGAAGTCGCTGTACCACACACTCAGCAGACCACCGATGACGGGGATGTTCTTCTCCAGAGGAGTCTCGCGGAAGTGCTTGTCCATGGCATTGGCACCGGCCAGGAACTGGTGGAAGTTGTCGTATCCGATGTAAAGAGCAACGGACAGACCAATGGCGCTCCAGACGGAATAACGGCCACCCACCCAGGACTCGAAACCGAACATGTTCTTCTTGTCAATGCCGAACTTGGTGACCTGTTCCTCGTTGGTTGAGAGGGCAACGAAGTGCTTTGCGATGTGAGATTCGTCCTGAGCGGTTTTGAGGAACCATTCCTTGGCGGTGTTGGCATTGGTGGTGGTCTCGGCCGTTGTGAATGTCTTGGAGGCAATGAGGAAGAGGGTGGTCTCCGGATCCGAATCCTTGAGGGCTTCAGCGATGTGGGTGCCGTCGATGTTGGAAACAAAGTGCAGCTTCATGTCCTTGGCGCCATAGGGCTTCAGGGCTTCTGTGACCATCACGGGACCACTGATTGACTTGGTCAGATTTGGGGTCCTCTTGGAGGGGCAACAATGCACGAGAGACCACTTACAGATCGGAACCACCAATACCGATGTTGATGACGGTGTTGATCTTCTTGCCCGAGTAACCGGTCCACTCACCGCTGCGAACCTGCTCGGAGAACTCCTTCATGTGCTCCAGCACGGAGTTGACTTCGTCGACGACACTGTTGCCATCGACCTGCATGGGCTCACTGTCGACATTGCGCAGAGCGACGTGGTAGACAGCACGGTCCTCAGTGAAGTTAATGTGGTCACCTTTGAACATGGCATCGCGGAGCTGCTCAATCTTGGCCTCTCTGGCCAGCTTGGTCAGGAGGAAGAAAGTGGTTTCAGTAAGGAAATTCTTCGAGAAGTCGAAGAGGATTTCGGTGCCGTCGGCGGAGTTCTGGAAGGTCCGGCTGAAGCGGGAGAAGCGCTCAGGGTCCTTCGCGAACTCGTCCTTCAGGACGATATTCTTGCCCAAGGAGTTATGGTGCTCCTGGAGCTCCTTCCAGGTGGAGAGATCGGTAGCTTGGGAGAATCCAGCCATTGTTATGTTGGATACTGATGATGGTTCTGCTATAGTTGGAAAAGCTGGCGTTAGTGCGGGGTGGGGGAAGAGGTATGTCAAGAAGGAGCCCAAGAGGGGAGGTTGTTCTGCTTACCAAGAGACTGAAGAGAGGGGAGGAGATGGATATATGAAGAAGAAGGTGGGAAGGAAGAAGAAAAGAAGTAGAAGAATGGAAGGGGAAAAAAAAGAGAGAAGGAAGGATGATGGATGACGGAAGTAATGGCGTCAATCCGGTCTGCTGGGGTCCGGATTTGGAGGGGCAGCTCTGGCTGGCGTGGGGCTAGGAAAACAGTTGGAAGAATAAAATAATCTTGATATTTTTATTATTTACCCGCGGAGATTGATTGATAATAGTTAATAATATTTCTTCTTCCTTTTATTATTCCCCTTATTTTAATAATTATTATTATCATTGGAACTGCAGATCTGGAAGATTTCTGCTCATCATCTGATCTCCTTGGGAGCACTGTTCCCCGAACTATGAAGGTAATTTACCTGGCTGGGTAAATCTGATTGATCTCCCACCGGAAATCTCACAGTCCCGATTTCTTCCCATTCGGTCACCGACAATCTCCCTCTCTCTGTCCCACCGGACTCCGCTTAGTTTTGATCATTCTTTCTGGAAAAAGAATAACACATAATACTGTATACTACCAGAAATTACTTGGAGGATCTCGTCAGGATTAACCTCGTCTTTCCCCTGTCGATCATGCCTATCTGGTTTTATTTGACTATACTCTGACTGAGACTCCTACTGTAAAACCTACTAAATTATGAGGAACTCATATAGTTAGTTATAAGGAACGAAATTTCCATCCTTCCCTTTTTGGATCCCATCACCTGATTTCAAAAATGAAGCAATCCCGACGCCCCATTACCAAAGGCCAGGAAGATGCTCTACGTGCCAAACACGCTCTGAAAGGCTATATATCCTGGAAGTAATATGCCTAATTTCAGTATTGGCTGGCTGCAGTCCTTTCAATACTGTCATAATATCAAAAATAGAAAGTTTCATGGGGGACTCGGCGGTGTCGCTATAGACACAGAGGTTGATATGATCATATTACGTCGAGCTCTCGCTGTGTATTCTCCTTCCGATATCTATAATTGTGATGAAACTGGTCGATATTGGAGACGAATTCTGGAATCAAATTCGACGTCCAGATCTATTCCCGAGAGAAATGAACCTCGAATTAGCGCTCATTTCGCTTGCAATTCAAGCGACTCCAGTCGTCTTCCTATCTGGTTTACTCGAGCCGCTCAACGTCTTAAAGCTTTCAATGTGGCAAGAATCGACAATATAGAGAATCTAGTCTGTTTCTGGCGCTGGAACAAATGTTCGCGGATGACAGGAGCTATTCTTAAAGAGTGGCTTCTTTGGTTTGATGATAGAATGAGAGATCGACAAGTAGCTCTTTTGATGGACAATTTCTCGGCTCAAGAATACGACAATTATATGGAGTTCTCTTGACTCTTTTACTTACTAGGCCACTGGGACAACTTTTTTTCGAAAATGAAGCCAAACGCATGCTTATATAGGGTCAAATCGTTCGAATTAGTAGTGGTGTATTGTATACATTATGCTCGATATTAGGGACCCCTCGCGATAGGGAAAGGGATTTTTATAAACAGGTTTTACGGTAGATTAACTAGATGGTAATCAGTTTCTATTTATATTTCTCAAGATGAATTCTACAAGAGCAATACTACTACTACTACTACTATGTACACTCTCAATGCCAGTAAAAAAACGCCAAGACATCACGGCCGCACGGACCAGCCGCAGATGTTCTTCCTCTTCCGCCCGTCGCAAACTCCTCCGATCTCCAATCATTCAAAACACCTTCTCTGTCTCCCTTCCACCTTCAATCTCGCTGAAAAGATTCCATTCTCCCATTGTTTCTTACTGGATTATTCCCATTTTCAGACCTCTTCTTTTCAGCATCCCTACAACTTGATCCTTGGGTGGCCCATCAATTTTTCTCGCGACCTGTTCACTGCTGCGGAGCTGCGAAACCCATCGCAATGTACCCCTACCAAGGTATGTTATACATATCCATTGGAATTTTATATCGTTAAACATGGTATGGTCTGCTAACTATCCGACGCATACAGCTCCCGGCATGTATGGCCGACCTCCAGACTATGGAGCCTACCCAGGAGCTCCGCCCGGCATGGGTATGTCCTCCTTCTCCTGACAGCCATATCCCCCACGCCTTCGACCTGACTGACCGATTGATAGCTCCTCCACCTGGAATGGCCGCTGCCCCTGGAACCGCTCCGCCTCCCGGGATGCAACAGGCCAACGCGCAGCAGCAAGGCCGACCTGCCGGCTTCCCTGCCAACTTTCAACCGCCGCCAAATATGCCAAACATCAACTTTTCCGCCCCCGTCATCCGTCTAGGAACGTCAGGCCCTGCAAAATCCGCCACTCCAGATACCTATAAGGAGCGAGAGACTCCAGGACGCCGCGCCGGTCTCGGATCCAACAACCTCGAATCACAGCGCCAGAATGTCCGCGACGCAATGATGCAGCTCCAGCCCCCCACGCGGGACGAGATCGTGCGAACCCTTTTTGTTGGAGGCATCACGGAGGGCATCGGTGGCGATGAAGGCATAGAAAGGATTCTTCGTTCGGCGGGGAATCTCCGCCGCTGGATCCGTGCCACGGACGCGGATGACAAGCCGTGCAAATTCGGCTTCGCAGAGTACGAGGACCCTGAAAGTCTAGGTACTGCCGTTGAAGTGCTAAAGGACGTGGAAGTACCTCTCAAGACACAGACCCCGTCTGAGGGGGGTGAGAAAGAAGACTCCGAGGTGGAGAAGAGCAAATTATTGGTATGTTCCCGGCCATTTCTCGACAAGACGCAGCCATATATTAATTTAATTATCCTAGGTTGTCGTTGATGATAGCTCCCTACAATATTTAGAGCAGTATGAATCCACCAGAGGTGAACAGGATCCCGCTGAGCTCCAGTCGCGACTCGATAACGCTCGTGCCACCCTTGCGAGCGTCCTGTCGGATATGTTCCACCCGACATCTCCTACACAGAAGGAAGAAACCTCGGCGATCGACCGTGAAGGCGATACGGCCATGAAGGATACCGATGGCCAGACCGACGGAAATGCGGAGGTAGTGACAATTCCCATCACCATCGAAGACGAGTTGTCTGATATCCCGGCGGAAATGAGGGAAACTGTTGCCAAGGAAATCTCCGCCTTCCGTGAACGGAGCAACCGCAGAGACGTCGAGCGTTTGAAGCGGGAGGAGGAGATCGAGTCGATGGAGAGGGCCAGAAACGCCGGTCCCCGTGCCAGCCGACTCGCATCGCCGCCTCCGACGGCCCCTAGCGGACCCGCTGCCGGTGCCAATGGTATTCCCCTGGGACCACGGGATCGTGGCATGCCGAATGCACCCTCAGGGCCCAAGGGCTTTGGGGTGCAGATTCCGAAGGACTACCAGAAGGGTGTCTCGTTCGTCAATGGAGGCAGTATGAACGGGGGGCCCGCCATCCAAATTGACCGGGAAGACGAAGACTCCGATGCCAGCGATGAAGAACTGGAACGCCGACGCCAAGAGAAGAAGGAAGCGGACCGAGAAAAGCAATTCCTGGACCAGGAACGACGCTGGCTGAACCGGGAGCGAAGTAGGACCGCCGCTTTGGAGCGAGAGACAAAGCGTGATAAGGAAGAGGAGGCCAAACTGCAGGAAGTGCGCGAAGATGCAGACAAACGGCTGCAGAGCTGGAATGATGATGTGGAGGTCAGCCGCAAGGCAGACGACTATTACGCCGACCGCGGCGCCTGGCTGCGAAGTCGTGCCTCCTACCGCGCCCGGGAGATCAGTATGGACGACGCAGACCGTGCAGCTGAAGAGCGTGAGCGGGCTCGTTCTGTCCAGCAACGGGAACAGGCTCGCGGCATGGCCGACGACTTCCTTGCACGCCAGGCCGAGGAGTTGGAGACTCGACCCCAGGCGGCCCAGGCGGCCCAGGCGCCCCGGGAACCTCAGCGCTTCAAGCTCTCCCTCGGGGCGGCGGCCCAGAAGGCACAAGCGGCCACCTCTCGCCGGACGGTTGCCGAAGTCGAAGGGTTGTTGGAGGACGAGGAAGAGTCGGAGGCCACCACACGCAAGCCTCTTATTCCCATCAAATTCGACAGCGCTGCCGAGGCGGCCGGACTCACGGAAGAGGAACGGGCCCAAGCCGCTCGACAACTGGCGGCCGAGATCCCGAACGAAAAGGAAGGTTTGTGGAGCTGGGACGTCAAGTGGGAGTTCGTGGACGAGAGCGTGGTCAGCGATCAGCTCAAGCCTTTTGTGGAGAAGAAGATCGTGGAGTACCTCGGTGTTCAGGAGCAGATGTTGGTGGATGTGGTGGAGGAGCATGTTCGCAAGCACGGGCGTCCCCAGGAGCTGGTGGAGCAGCTCGAGGAGGTGAGTTTGATTAACTCTTGCTTTTTGTTTTTTTGACTCGGAATCGAAACTAACTGGTTTGGTATCTAGGCTCTCGACGAGGAAGCAGAGGTCTTGGTGCGCAAACTGTGGCGGATGATTATCTTCTTCTCGGAGAGCGAGAAGCGTGGTCTATCAGGATAAGCGGTGGATCTGTTGGACGGCTTGGGTTTTCGGCGTCCTATTCTGCTACAATTTGTACGAGAACAATGAATACCTGGTAATGGTCATCAGTTACCTTATTTCTTTTTACTCAACCACGCTTATCTCCAAGCCCTAATGCCAAGACACGAATATATACATTAGCCCATATTAGCTGTATAAGCTTGGTTGTTGTGGGGGTATATACTCCATAGCAACAACTCTAAAACGGTGCTCGAATAATGGAATGGAATCATTTTGCTTACAACTACGTTATTTACTCAAAGTGTCAACTCGGTTTTGGTTGGGCAAGCCGTTTTTCATTTTTTTTTTTCTCATTTTTTCTCTCATTTTCTCTTTTAGATATGATTGTATCCTAATCACAATAAACCAATCCCCCCGTCTCCCCCCTTTTTTTGTTTTTATGTTTTCCGTCATTTTTTTTGATCTTTTGCCTTTTTTTATGATTTTATTCTTCTCTTTTCTTTGACATATGCAGAAATTCCATCCCAATCACAATAACTCCAAGAGAAAAGGTATTCGAACAGATAATTCTTCCAGTACACTCAGAGATGTCCGTGGTGACCCTCAATGCGGTGTTCGATCCTCCACTCCAACTCATTGATCGCCAATTGACGAGCTGCCTCCCGAACATTGACACTTGGGTCGTGAAGGATCGGGACTTCTAGACAAATGGCACCCACCGTGTGAGAAGGCCGCTCACTATGCACTGTAAAGCGAGAATTGCCCTGGAGATTGTTGATCGCCCGTCTATAACGTGCGAATGGCGAATGGTTATCAACGCTTGTACGGTTAACACGAATGAAGACATAGTAAGTGCAATACTGATATCCATTGGACCAATAAATGTGAGGCATTTTGGGCGTTTGGGATTTGAAGATTTGAGTGGTAACTTGAATTAGAGGTAGGAGGTTTGAGAATTCTGAGAGAGTTGAGAGTTTTTGATTTTGGGTAATCAGAGAGGAGATAGGAATGGTAATGGTAAGTAGAAGAATTATAGATTGATTCCAACAGCTCTTTTATACCTTAGGTATTCTAACAGAGATTCCCATGTTTGGGTTACGAAAGTCAAGAAGCATATAATATTCACAGTAAGATGAATGTATACTAAAGGTGAATTACACCCAAGCTGGCGAGAAGAACCTGTCTCATATTATAGTGAATATATTTGGTGCCTTAATCTTTTCAGGAGTTTACCTACATGGATACTATTATCCAATATACTTTGAATATCTCCGTATTCGCTTTAATTTCCTAGCTATCAACCATGTAGTTCCTGGGATTTCTCGAATGTAGAAGGAAATACTGGCCCATATGGCTATTTTAGGACCCTTCATAAGGCCTTATAAGGCTCCCCTAATAATAAATCACTCCAACACTCCTATACAAGAGAAAAGAACACTGATATATCACCAGTAGAGTGCGATGTACATAGGCTGTAGTTTGTATACGTCACGTGCTGTCCGTAACCCTACCTCAAAGAGGTGGTCTTTTTGCTGGTAGAACAGGAGGTATCTTAGTGACTCACCTGCCTGTTGCCTATCTCGTATAGTTTTATATATACCTATATGTATACACATGTATATAAATACCTTAATAATAACCATCTCCAGATAGAAGATACTTCCAGGTAAGGTGGTATAGGTGGAAGATGCTATCATCACCACGGAGACACTCCGACTCTGGATGCGGCCATGTGGTTGGTGGAGAAACCACCATGAATATATCCACCAATAAGGCCGGCCAGACGGCGGAATTCGCAGCATTAATATGGCCCGCGGGGCGATTATTCTGGAATACCTGGATTTAGCCTGAGAGAAATGAGGGGAGAGGACAAGTTATAATTGTCGTCTTTCCCTCTGAGGGATTTTAATTCGATTCACATTTTCTCCGTTGGTTCTTTTCCTACCCGCATTGAACAGTTTGTGTATAGGTAGTTGAGTACCAATATCTACTACTACCCTTTGGACGTTCACCCCGGATCTACAAATTCCAATTGCTCCGCAGTATACCGCGCGAAAAGCCAATTCAATCAAAGATCAATTTCTCCCGCAGACAAAATGGTGAAGATCACAGGCTTTACCACCCGGGATGTGAGGTTTCCCGTATGTAACCCTCTCCCTCCTAGAGCCCAGAATCCCAGGAAGTTGCCTACCTCCTAGTAGTAGCCAAACTAAACCTCCAACCCAGACCTCCCTCGATAAGACCGGCTCCGACGCCATGAACGCCGCAGGCGACTACTCCGCCGCCTACTGCATCATCTACACGGACTCCCCGTTCGCCGGACACGGCATGGTACGTAACTATCTATCTCCAATTGCCACCCACCAACCCCCCCCCAGTCAATCACTCAATTCACTCACTCCCAACTCCAGACCTTCACGATCGGCCGCGGCAACGAAATCGTCTGCTCCGCGATCTCTCTCCTCGCGCCGATGGTCATCGGCAAAGACCTCTCCTCGCTGACCGAGAACTGGGGCAAGACATGGCGCTACCTCGTCTCCGACAGCCAGCTGCGATGGATCGGGCCAGAAAAGGGGGTGATCCATCTCGCGCTGGGCGCGATTGTCAACGCGCTGTGGGATCTCTGGGCCAAGACTCTCGGCAAGCCCGTGTGGCGGATCATTGCCGACATGACGCCGGAGGAGGTGGTGCGGTGCATCGACTTCCGGTACATTACGGATGCGCTGACGCCGGAGGAGGCGCTTGCGCTGCTGAAGGAGGTCGAGCCTGGTAAGCAGGACCGCATCAAGGAGGCGGAGGAGAGCCGTGCCGTGCCGGCGTATACCACCAGCGCTGGGTGGTTGGGGTATGGGGAGGAGAAGCTCAAGACCCTCCTGGAGGAGAGTGTGCAGCAGGGGTATAAGCATTTCAAGTTGAAAGTGGGAGGGAATTTGGAGGAGGATAAGCGCAGGTTGACGATTGCGAGGGAGGCGATTGGGTATGATCGCGGGAATATCTTGATGGTGGATGCGAACCAGGTATGTTTTGTCTTTTGTCTATCTCTCTCTCTCTCTCTCCCCCCCTCTCTCCCTCTCCCTCTCTCTCCCGACATATATACCCCCCAGGTGTTCTGTGTTTTTCGATAAGCTAATTTCGGGGACATGATAGGTTTGGTCCGTGCCCGAGGCGATCCCCTGGATGAAAGAACTCGCCCAGTTCAAGCCGTGGTTCATCGAAGAGCCCACCTCGCCGGATGACATCCTCGGCCACGCGGCGATCCGCAAGGCGCTCCAAGACACGCCGTACGGCCCCGTCGGCGTTGCGACGGGTGAGATGTGCCAGAACCGAGTGATTTTCAAGCAGCTCCTGCAGGCGGGAGCGCTGACGGTGTTACAGCCCGATGCATGCCGAGTGGGCGGCGTCAACGAGGTTCTGGCGATTCTGCTGCTGGCGCGCAAGTTTGGGGTGCCGATTGTGCCGCATAGTGGAGGCGTGGGCCTGCCCGAGTATACGCAGCATCTGAGCACGATTGACTATGTGGTTGTGACGGGGAAGAAGAGTGTGTTGGAGTATGTGGATCATCTGCATGAGCATTTTGTGCATCCGTCTAGTGTCAAGGATGGGTATTATGCGACGCCGTTGGAGCCGGGGTATAGCGTTGAGATGAAGCCGGAGAGTATGGATGAATTCGCGTTCCCTGGTGAAGAGGGCAAGAGTTGGTGGAGGACTGAGGCTGCGAAGCCAATTCTGGAGGGGCCTAGGATATGATTGAGATGAGAATTTGTGTTCGATCACTCTTTTGATTGGATTTACGCGTTGTATATGATGTTTTTTATTTTTATAAAAAAAATTCAACCTCTGAAATGTTGTATGCATGCTGCGAGGAGTTTGTACTTGCTCCTTTATAATACAGGCGGCCCGGCGGCCTGCTAGTGTACAGAATATAGAACGCTGGCCACCAAGAAGTCAGAAACCACTTTTGCTCTGGCTGATAGGCACATATCAGTCATTTAACTTCCAAGTTGTACGCCATGAGTGATTCCGGAATGGCGTAATGAGTAACACCTATGTTATCAGGCCTCGTGTTGTTCTAGGAATAGACAGCTAAATGTTGCCTATTAAGATGGCTGCAAATACAGAGCTAATAGAACAGGCAGATTTATCGCCATTGGATGCCGAAAATTTTCAATGCTTGCCCAACGCCGGGCTTATTGTGAGCTTGCTCGAGAATAACTCGGGAATAACCTGTCCCAGAGTCAGTACACTTCTATGAAAGACATAATGATGCATAAATATTACCTTTCACATCCAATGCAAGTAATTGGTATTCCCACTCGCTTTTATCGAGTGGCTTCATCATGTGAACGAACACGATACCTGAGTTACGGGGCCCCTCAACCTATGTACCGTTAACTATCGGTCTTGCTGTTAGGATGTGTAAAATGAATCATACGTGGAAGTTCATCCTAAGGTGCTCACGGCCCAAGCGGTCTTTCTCCAGAGAAGTTCTGTGTACGTCAGTCTCTTGATATTCCCTATAGTTGGGCCATAGGAATCATACGCAATAGGGCGGTTTCGCGCCCATCGGCTCGTCGTGGCTTCTCCATAGGCTTTGATTTCCCTCCGGTCACCCAGGATATCTGTGCAACGGGTGTCGTCTAGAATTCGTTCGACGGCCTTCTCATACTGCCATGTCCGGCTGTTGGGGGAGAAGATCTCTGTGTATAGCAAATAGAACACGCCACCCTAGTAGAACAGTCAATAACCCCAGTCCCCCATGGTACACATATAACGGAAGATCCAAGACGACCTACCGTAAGAGCTGCTCCCGCAATGATTATCATAAAGTTGAAGGATTGCTGTGTCGCCCGCGCAACCTTCTCCTTCCCGCTCAGTACCTCCCAATCATAGCGTCCATCGTCCGACAAGACGCCGACCGTTCTGCGCCTCGGGGTGGACTGTGTGTTTGATCCACCACCGACATTTTTGTGTGTCGCATAGCACCGTTCCAGGATTTTCGTGCGGGGAATTCCAGGACGCAGGAGAGCCGATGGTGATGCCCGGGGAAGAGCGGAACTCGGTCGAAGATAGACAGTCATGGTGGCAGCGTCCACAACAACAGCAAGACAGACAGTCACCCAGGGTCCCTTTGGATCGCAGACAGACACAGGGCGGTGGTGGGCATGAATGAAAGCATGAATGGCCCTGGACAGCGGAACGCAGAGCGGACAAGCAGCAGCCAACTCCATCCAGCGGGCCCAGTGGGGAAGGCGGTAGGCCACGTGATATCCACTGGGTCTGTATGTACAATACGACCATTACGCTGACGCCCTGAATTAGGCCACGCATCACGTGGCAGTCCGGCATTTTCCCTACAATCCCAACAATGGGCCCGTGCCTGAAAGTTACAGGGTCTGTTTTGTACAAAACACCGCCTGCGTCCCGAGTCGTAATCTAATCTCCAACCCAATTTCCGACCACGTTCGCTCGATTGTATTTCTCCCTCTTCCCCCCCTCCGAATACCCTCATTCATCTATCTCTGCGGTCTTCTCAGATCCCCCCCCTTTTCTTTCTATTCGTGTCACGTTCCTCGTCCCGTCGCCATCATGAGTGCCTCCAAGGCGCAATCTCAAAAGATTTTTGAGAAACTCAAGCTCAAGCCCGCCAACAAGGTGTGTAGTGCCCCTCCCCACTCCGTCGGCCACAGCTCACACATTCTGACCGTTTCTGTCTTCCTCAGATTTGCTTTGATTGTGGCTCTAAAAATCCTACCTGGTCATCCGTGCCGTTCGGTATCTACCTGTGTCTGGACTGTTCCGCCAACCACCGTAACCTGGGTGTCCATATCTCCTTTGTCCGCTCCACAAACCTCGACCGTATGCACGCCCCTCATCCCTATTGATTTATCCTCCCATCATCGTACTTTTGACCCCACACGAGTACTAATGCGAATTTTATAGAATGGCAATGGGATCAGCTTCGGGTTATGAAGGTGGGTGGAAATGAGTCTGCCACCAAGTATTTCCAATCGCATGGCGGGTCCGCCGCTCTGGCCAGTAAGGACGTGAAGGTCAAGTACACGTCCAATGCTGCGGTGAAATACAAAGAGGAACTGAAGAAGCGGGCTGCGCTGGATGCCCAGCAGTGAGTTGCCTATTGGACAACCTCGTGCAACCCTTTTGTCACATGCTAATGGCCCCTATCGAATAGGTACCCCGAAGAGGTCGAGATCACCGATGTGCCCGCCAGCACATCCTCCAATGGCTCCAGTACCCCCGCTGGTGACGCGGAAGATGACTTCTTTTCTTCCTGGGACAAGCCTTCTATCAAGCGGCCCAGCAACCCTCCCTCCCGTACAGGCACCCCTCCCGTTGTGAGCCGCACCGCCTCACCCTTCTTGAACGCCGGTGCAAACGGTTCGCGCTCAAAGTCGCCTCTTTCTGCCTCGGACAAGGAAAGCTCTGCCTCTCCCGCCCCGACCGCCATTCGGGCCAGTAGCTCTATTCGCAAGACTGGGTCTACCGCTGGCGCGAAGAAGGGAAGCGTCTTGGGCGCGAAGAAGGTGCCTAAGCTGGGTGCTAAGAGAGTCGCTGCCGTCGATTCCATTGATTTCGACGAGGCGGAGAGAAAAGCCAAGGAAGAGGCGGAGCGCATAGAGAAGCTGGGATATGATCCAGAGGCAGAACAGGCCGAGGCTGATTCCAAGGCCAAGACTGCCACTACTGGTGCCGCGCCAATTGCTTCGCCTTCTCCCATCAGCCCTAGCAGAGGTAGCTTCGGAGCCACCCGGGGCTCTCACGAACGGAAGTCGAGCGATGTAGAACGTCTTGGGATGGGCATGGGTAGACTCGGATTCGGCCAGACTATCGGTGCGAAGCCTGCCGCCCCGAAGAAGCCGGCCTTTGGCTCCGTTGCTCCTGCCCGGTCTGCTGCTGATGGTGCGTTGCTGTATTCTTGCCCCGTTTTATCCCAATAATATACTAACCATCATCCAGACGAAGAGCTTTCGCAAACCAGGACTCGCTTCGGCGCCCAGAAAGGTATCTCGTCCGACGAGTTCTTCAAACGCGAGCGATTCGATCCCAACGCACAGGCCGAGGCCAAGGAGCGTCTCCGCCAGTTCGACGGTGCCACTTCGATCTCCAGCAACACCTACTTCGGCCGGCCAGAAGACGAATTACCTGCCGGTGAGGACACTTACGGCGATATTGAAAACGCCGCCAAGGACTTTGTCCGCCGATTCGGTATCACCGCGGGCGACGACCTTGAGAACCTCACGCAACTCGTCGGTGACGGTGCCGTTAAATTGCAAGGTCAGTACTTATCAGTCCTCCGGGTTACTTCCCAGCTAATTTATATCCAGGTGCCATACGCAATTATCTGAACTCCTAAGTTCTTTCCTGATAAACCTAAAAACTTTTTTTTTTCTTTCTTTTTGATACCGATTGTCATCACCCCTGGGCAACCTGTTACTGACCTTTTCCCTTCCCTCATCCCCATTAGCCTTCCCTACTCATATATGGCGTTTTAATCTGTTTTGTGATGTTTGTGTCTACTTTTTGTTAAAGTCAATATAGTTTCTTACTCTGAAAGACGTTTTGTAACTACACCCTGTGGAAAGCCTCAGGACTGCATTAGCCAAGGTACAGATGGAATGTGTCTGCCGAGTATATTGCCCCAAACTTGCTTGCTCTCTTGACGGTCCCATGTTCTCCCTGGTTTGCACCTGTCCGTTGCTCTGAACCAGCGAAAATCGTTTTTTCTCGGCATGTCCATTCTTGTATGATTGTGTTGACTTATCCGGATTTTGCACAATCCTTTCAGGGCAGTATACAGATCATCGCCAAAGTATTTTATTTTAATTTACCATCTACCAGTCTACCCAAGTTAACTCGTCCTTAAAATCACCATCTCTTATTTACCACAGCCTATTCTCGTTTTGAGAAATCGTTTTTCTATATATGACAGTATATGTAGTATAATACATGTGAATGAGCTTTTTTCAGGCATCGTTGAAGATAATGCAAAATATTGTTGAACCGAACATAACTCGTCTCATTCATAGGGATAACTCACCGCGGCCGACTGACCAACGGGTCGACCGCTCACTCATCGACTCGATAGATTGCGTCCGCCACCTTAGCCACCTGCCACATTTCCTTGACATCGTGGACACGAACGATATCCGCGCCACCGGCAATACTCGCCGTAACAGTAGCGGCGGTTCCCCAGGTGCGATCACTGGCCTTCTCGACGCCCGTCAAGCGACCAATAAAGCGTTTGCGGCTCGGACCCATCAGCCACGGGTAGCAATCGAGGCCCTCGACCCCGGTGCGGAACTGCTGCAGGTCGCGCAGGATGGTCAGATCCTGGGCCTGGTTTTTGGCGAAGCCGAGGCCTGGGTCGAGAATGATGCGCCAGCGCCTGACGCCGGCGGCTTCGGCGGCGGCGATACGGTCGAGAAGCTCGACGCTGACGTCGTTGATGAGGCCGTTGGGGTAGTCGGTGAGCTGGGTCATTGTGGACGGCGTGCCGCGCATGTGCATGAGGATGACGGATTTGCCGGTGCGGGCCATGGTGGAGAGCATTTCGGGGTCGAGGAGGCCGGCGGAGACATCGTTGATGATGTCTGCGCCGGCGGCGCAGGCTTCTTCGGCAACGCGCGCGCGGTACGTGTCGATGCTTATGGCAATGTTGGCGGCTTCGGGGATGGCGGTGCGGATGTGACGAATGGCGGGGATAACGCGGGCGAGCTCTTCGGCCTCGCCGACGGGAGTGGATCCTGGCCGAGTGCTTTCGCCGCCAATGTCGATTATGGTTGCGCCGGCAGCAATGAAGTCGCGGACTGTTGTGGTTAGGGTAGAAAGGTCATTGTCGAAGTGTCTGCCGCCGTCGGAGAAAGAGTCGGGAGTGAGGTTCAGAATGGCCATGATGTGTGTGGGGCGGTTAGGGTCGGTGGAATGGAGGGGTGGGAAGTTCTTGGAGATATATGTGGTTGCAACTGGGGTTTCGGCCGGCGGAGGGAGGGACTTGAGATGGGAAAGGAATGTTGAGGTTTGGTCGGGAAACGGAGGCAGCTCATGCGGAATGAGTCTGGTGGGTGGTATCTGTTAGAACGAGGGACGGGATTGATATGGATATATTTGGCACTGACTGGCATAGAGGCCGTAGAACAAAATCGCGCTCTAGCATGAGTTTGTGTGGGATTTCAAGTCGGTCGTGGGAAAAAACTTCTTGATTATAGAGGAGGATATCCAGGTCAATTGACCGGGGTCCTTTATCGATCAACTTTCTTCTCCCTAGCTCAATTTCAATTGATTGGAGAGTATCCAGCAACTCTAGGGGCGAAAGACTGGTTTCCACCTATCCTACTGTCAGGACAGGAGGGAATACATGACTGGATAGATGTTCTTACTTCGCATACGCCATTGATGAATGGGTCTTGATCGAGAACGTACATGGGAGCTGTCTCGAATAGAGAGCTGGTTCTCCGGACCCTGATACTGGCCCGCTCCATTTCAGCGCATGCCTTCTCGATCATTTCGAAGCGGTCCCCCACATTGCTCCCCAGCGCGATAAAGGCGCGGTGGAGAGGGGGATTGCATGGGTTCATTTTGGTGTTAAATGATTTTGCTGGGGTTGTAGAGAATCCTCTAGTGGATCGAGGTGGGACGTAAGGAACACGTCCATGGCCTGTATAGGGGTAGGAAGTTGGGGTTGTGTTTTTATGGGGAGGTTCTGTATGTCCGCATTAGCTTTAACAGCCACGAGGACAGCGCGCAGGTCCCAAAAAAAAAAAAAAAAAAAAAGCAAATTCCAACGGGGGGTTCAGGGAGTCTGGTGGAGGGAATGAAGCATTGGAACACAGGGCAGTCGATTGGGAAGCATACTCGTATTATATAAAGTGGAAATAGTTCTATGAGCTGGTTAGAGTCGATCAGTTGATACATGCTTTGAGGAATGCGACCACCTGCCTCTTGATCGGCGCTGCATATATGGTTCTCCGCAGAGCAACCAGGCGGCTTGCCGACGAATTGGTCGGGGGAAAAGCTCCAAAAACCGGACTCCAAGCTGTGGAGGTGCGTCTCCAGCTCTGCGACGACCACATTCGCATGCTGACAGAGAAGGGGGTGTGGTGGGAAGCAACAGCCATGATCATGATTCATGATGAAATACGTCGGCCGGAGAAAAGACGACGTCACCTGATGCTGTGGTGCCTCAGGCCGGCCACTCCCCCTCCTTAGTCAGCAGGCAGGTGGTTTCGGCATTCTGGGGTAAGAAACGCATCAAATGAACCGAGGCTCTTTCTTCCCTGCTTTCGAACGCCCTCGGCTCGCCGTCGACCTTATAACATCTCTCCACTTCCCCAGACCTCCCTGCATCCTTCGTCTCATTCCCGTCTTCATCCATCGGACATCTTTATCTCATTTTATTTGCCTTTGTTGTTCCTTGTCTTTCCAGATACCCCCCACAGTCATCATGGCCTCTCCTCGTAAGTTGCTTCTTTCCACCTTCTCCCACATGTGATACTCGTGACACCACACCCACGTGGTAAACAGGGGAGGCAGAGCAAATAAACTGAGACATCCATACTAACCACAATGACATTGTCCAGAGAAAATCAAGACCACTCTCACCGATCTTCTCAAGATCAACCACCCCGTCCTGCTGGCAGGTATGAACGTGGCCGCCGGCCCTAAGCTGGCGGCTGCCGTCACCAACGCTGGTGGTCTCGGTGTCATCGGTGGTGTCGGTTACACCCCTGACATGCTCCGTGAGCAGGTCGGTGAGCTTAAGAGCTTCCTGAATGACAAGAATGCTCCCTTCGGTGTCGACCTTCTCCTTCCCCAGGTCGGTGGCAGCGCCCGCAAGACAAAGTGAGCATATCCCCGTTACCAGCTTTCAAAAGAGACACAAGAGCTAACATACCTTGCCTCTACCAGCTACGATTACACCAAGGGTAAGCTCAACGAGCTTGTCGACATCGTCATCGAGAGCGGTGCCAGCCTCTTCGTTTCCGCCGTCGGTGTTGCCCCCAAGCCCGTTGTTGAGAAGCTCCACAAGGCTGGTATCCTGTACATGAACATGATCGGTCACCCCAAGCACGTCCAGAAGGCCCTCGATGTCGGTGCCGATATCATCTGCGCCCAGGGTGGTGAGGGTGGTGGCCACACCGGTGATGTCCCCACCACCGTCCTCATCCCTACCGTTGCCAAGCTGTGCGCCGGCAAGAAGAGCCCCCTGACTGGCCAGCCCGTCCAGGTCGTCGCTGCCGGTGGTCTCTTCAACGGTAACTCCCTTGCTGCTGCTCTGATGCTGGGTGCTTCCGGTGTCTGGGTTGGTACCCGCTTCATTCTGTCCGAGGAGGCCGGTGCCCCCGAGGCCCACCAGGAGGCTGTCCGCACTGCCACCTACGAGGATAACATCCGCACCATCATCTTCACTGTATGATCCTCATCCCCCGAGTTCAAATATCTATGAATCGTGACTAACTCGTATTTCCAGGGTCGTCCCCTCCGTGTCCGCAACAATGCCTACATCACCAACTGGGAGGAGAACCGCAAGGATGAGATCAAGCAGCTGACCGCCAAGGGTGTCATCCCTGTTGAGCACGACTTCGAGAACCTCCCCGACGATGTCGATGACGACACTCTCGACAACGCCCGTCCCTTCCTGATGGGCAAGGTCGCCGCTGTTGTCAACGAGAAGAAGTCTGCCAAGGCCATTGTGGACGAGTTCGTCGACGATGCCGCCGCTCTTCTGTCTAAGGGCAACAAGATGATCTCTAAGCTGTAAATAATATGTTTTCTATTGATGTTTATTACATGGGTTAGGTGGCTGGGTTTTCATGCACATAGCTTTGACGTCAGTTTCAATAACCGCATCCATGGGTTGTAGCGTTTATCTTCTTTTTTTGTGTCAGGAATTTTGAAAAATCATTTTCTCCCTCTCTCTCAATCATTCCACGTAGCTACTCCGTAAAAGAAGAAGTGGATCATACGATCTGTTGACCTCAGGGGCGAAATCATATGCATGCGATCCACTCAACCCCGCACCCTGTGAAAGTCAGAAAACAAGAGCCGAAAAAGATCACTAATCAGTATCATATTGGAAGTATATCCGGGTGCCGCAATCTGGGTTCTTTCCCTGTTGAGAACTTGTGTTCTATAACTATTAGACTATATATTTTTCTGTGACTAGTGATGGATATCTCTTATATTGTACAATAATACATCACGTACTAGGTTACTATTTATAACTACCTGCCAAATTTTTATTTTATTTTATTTTAATTTTAATTTTTAAATTTTTTTTTTTTTCAATATCTTGAATCCTTTATAGAACGTACCGACCATTCCGACACATCCATGGAAAAAGTCCGGCTCCTCCGAAAGATCTCGGCTCTCAGGATCTAAGGTGCGGGAGCTTTGCTGATCTGGGAAAGTGTGTGGGATGTTCCTTTTCTTCCTCTTCTATTTCCTTATCCCTCCTACTATATACTGCGATGAAAATGTCGAAAATAAGATATTCAAGCTAGTTTGTGAAGGGATGGTTCCAAATGGCGAGTTATTTGTATGGTTTCACTTGTATTGCGTGATACCAAAGAATACCTACTGAAGACGGAATTTGGAAGGAAACAAACTTTCAACACTCGAACTGGTTCAGGATATATCAGTTGACAAGCACAGCAACTGTTCCACTTCCTCTATCGAATAATGCCTTACCAACTGGTGGCACAACTTGTGCAATCATACCACCCTGTATTACTTATCCCACATCAGGTGCTCCATTTACTCGAGATACATCGCCTGGGCTGTATCCCTTTTCATATTCCAACCCTGGTATTCTAATTCTCTAAGATCCTCCAACCATCGCCGTCCAATAGATACCCTCATACACCTTAGCGCATGGTCAGGATACAAGACCCGGAGAATGTCAGGTACCTACCAACACTAAGATGTCCAATATGGAATAAAAAGTCGCAGGCCTCTTTTTATGATTTGGTACTGCGTTCGGTCTGCAACAGATGATATTCTCTGACCATTGGGTAGGTTGGTGGCCTCCCAAATGTAATAAGTATCTCCTACTTCATACCCCAATCTCTACTCCGTCTCTCTCCCAGTTCAAATCCTAGGTCCAATCTACACCAATATCGCAGTAGGGCATTATTTTGCCTTTGGATATGGGTTCGGTGGGTGTATGCTGGGTTCTATGATAAGCCACATAGGCTTTCCACATGGTATTGCATGTATGGTCACTGGAATAAGTCAGTTCTAGTATGTCGGTCGGATTGCAATACATGCTAGATCGGCTCCGCATGGTAGGGATATTGATTTTGGGTTGGCTTTGCATCTTCGACTTTTGTGTATCTTGTCATAAGGCCTGCCAATATGAGAATATTTGGTCGGTGATATGTACTGTTGTGTTTGGGTATTGGATAGGGAGAGGATACTATGGTCTGGTTTGATATTGAAATGCCATATTGTATATGGACCTGTGGATCTCGTTTGGTGGCGGAAGATCTGCGTGGAGAGATTTGAGCTCATATGGAATGTTCTACGCCTATGCTTTTTTAACATTGGATTTTGCAAGAAATAAGTTGGATTTGAATAATCTTCCAGTGCGAAATCGAGCGTACCAAACTGTAAATGTTTGATAAAGAGCAAAGGAAAGAACGAAGAACGAGATAACAACATAAAGACAGCCATCTTGGACTGGTAGCAGCTCAAATTAGAAATTCCATGAAACAAAGTAAAGCAGGAAAGTGGGGCGATGTCAGAAGTGATGGAGGGAACAGAGATTGAGCTCAAACGGGTTACAAAATCGAAAGCCATTCACCGAGGTAAGAGTAAATGCACAACAACAACAGCCTTCTGGACTTTGACTTCCTCTTGTCCTTCACCTCCACGCCGAAATATAGCTGGAAACATGGTAAAAAGGTAACGGGCGATTAGGTGTTTATCTGAGAGCCCGGCAAACCTCCGTTCCGGAATTTTTTGATGGGTACTAACGTCCAAAAGCTCCACCCTCTTCAGGTCATGTTTCCAAACATTACACCCTGGATAGCCGTCATACCACTCCCAGCGGTAATGGTTGATAGTACTGCTCATGCTGATTGCAAGTTTTGCAGCTGGGTCGATTATGTCCTCCTTAAAAACCTGAAGCTTATCTTGGAGGTCGAATTCCTTTTCGAAATTGAAACAGAGTAGAAAAGCGAGCATTCTTTGATGCAATTTCTCGATGGTATCCGCAACTGCCTTGTGGTATCCCTCACGCGACATATAAGCATTGGCCGCATCCGCTTTCCACCGCCCAATACTTTCAAGATCTATTCAAGTCAGTCTCATATATCGTGGCCAATATTTGTTTATTTATTATATTCATGTACCTTTCTTTGGCTTCACTTTGGCCAACCCATCTTGGAGCTCCACCAGCAAACGCTGATCTGAGGGCGATGCGCCTATGAGCGATGGCTCGAATATCTCTGTCCAAATAAGAGAAAAGAAAGCAATCGTTAAATATTCTGATTGCGCAGCAGAAGGGTCGTGTGGAAAGCCATCCACGTCAAAACGCAACTTGATGTCAGACTGTTCGATGGCAGAAGTAAAAGCGTGAGCAAATTTTTGGATATCGGGAAGTCCTTCCACCCAGCTAGAGCAAACATCTTGGATTTTAAAGTATTCTTCCGAGACAGTCGCGTCTGTGAGTACATCGATAGGGAGCGAGCGGAAGATTTGGTTTTGGCAGTCTTGAAGTTCTTTCTGGAGGCGCTTGGAGTGCTGTGTAGCTTCCTTTAGCTTTTGTTCTTGTTGCTGTAGCTTTTCTTCCATTTCTGATTCAAATTGGGTAAACAGTTTGGCAGTTTTTCTAAGGGATTTTTGGATCTGATGAAACATCGAGTGAGAATTTGGCCGACTCTCTCCATGTTGACTGCTGCGGCTGTCTGCGTCTTGTCTCGCCCCTGACCTTTCCGCTTCTATCTCCATTTTCTGTCGGGGATAGAAGGTAACAACTTGGTATTTTTCAAAGGAGAATTGAAAATTCAATGATGGGTATTAACTTTGGTGGCAGGATGTGTGGTAAGTTGAATTGTCTGGGTTGAGGGGAGAGTTGAAAGAAGGTGAAAGGAAGGAAGGAACGAAGGCAACGCGTCAGGCACAGTAACACTTTGGCCTTGTTTTTGCGTCCTCTTTTGTTTATGAACTTTTCCTTCCTCACCCCTCTTCACTTTGATCTCATTTGGACTTTTCCTCTCAACTACCCCACCACAACTTCAACATCTCCTAACGTCCACCTTGTTCACCCCTCCTTACTCCTGAATATATCTTCTCCCCTGCCCTTAAAGTGCCATACGGTTACCTCACGTCGATTCCCCTCTTCTTGAAGCGTTGATATTGGCATTTCCAGACTGTCGAAGAGCAAAAAGTGATAGGTTTACTGCCCATTATCAATCACACCTCGTGCATTGACCCCGAATATCACCATGAGTGATATACCCACCAGGTCTATTGTCGTTGCACTCGACTTTGGGACCACCTTTTCTGGAGTTGCGTGGGCCCAAACAAGCAATGTAAGTCCTTTACCATGTCTTCATTTTTGAATTCCCCTGACAGCCGTGGAGCCCAGCGTGCATTATATTATAAACCAATGGCCACAAGACAAAGCTGGTTCTATTGGGGGCATGACAAGTGAGAAGGTGCCTACCGAGATAGCATATGAGTACACTCAGTCAACACCAAGCAGTCTTTGGGGGTTTCAGATTCCTGAAGCCATGCCACGCCATCAATGGATAAAGCTTGGACTTTGCCTCGATCAAAAGGTTGCAGCCTCCTCGCGCCCCTCTGCTACCTATGTTGACCCTCGTCGTGCGTCGATGCCACACCATACCACACCGGAAGGACTGGTCACCGATTACCTCCGATGCTTGAAAGAGCACATAACCGACCATATGAAATCAAAAATTGGTGCAGCGTTCGAAGGCATGGCTTTTGAATATGTCATAACAGTTCCAGCCATGTGGCCAGATAAGGCCAAAATGGCAACACTCGAATGTGCTGAAAGCGCAGGTTTGGGTAAATCGTCCCGTATTCGGGTCATATCTGAGCCAGAAGCTGCCGCCTGTCATTCTTTGAGAGCTGCGAACCCCCATGGCCTCGAAGTCGATGACACGATTATTATCTGTGATGCAGGGGGCGGAACAGTGGACTTGATTACTTTTTCTATCGTCGAACTGGAGCCCTCCCTATGCTTAAAAGAACAAGCGGCCGGAGAGGGAGGACTTTGCGGAAGTAGTTACCTTAACAGACGCTTCGAAGAATTCTTGGAAGAAAAGCTCTCCTCTTCTCCCGGCTGGGGTAATGATACGCTTGAGGAGGCTACGAACCGTTTTGAGACTGTCGCGAAAAGAACCTTTAAAGGAAACCTCAATAGTGATTTCATGGTCCCTGTTCCAGGAATAGCAGACAATGAAGCGATTGGGGTCAAGCGTGGGAGACTTTGCATTACGGGGCAGGAAATGATCTCCTTATTCCAACCAATTGTCGAAGATATTCGCATACTTGTGAAAAACCAAGTCTCGGTGTCTCGGAAGAAGGTGAAGTCTATCTTTCTAGTAGGTGGTTTTGGCCAAAGCCCATACCTCCGCAAATATCTTTTGGAAGCATTCTCGCCCGAAATCACCGTGCTGGCGCCTGTTGATGGATGGACTGCGGTTGTCCGAGGAGCTCTATCAAAGACAATGGGAGAAATATGCCCTCTAGCTACCCAATCCATGGTGGAATCCCGGGTTGCGCGAAAGCATTACGGCACTCTCATCCAAAAGAAATTCACCTCTGGTGTACATGTTATCAAAAAAAGGTATGTAGTCGCTTCGGAGAAACCGAAATTTTCCCTACTGATATACATAGATATTGGGATGATTTCAGGGGAGAGTATGTTATCGATGTAATGCGCTGGTTCATTCAGAAAGTATGTCCTCATCATAATGGGTATTGGGTAATCATCTAATGGCCATTGTTAAGAGAGACGATATCAAGGAAGATGAACCCATCAAGTCTTCTTGGTATCAAAGACAGCTACAGAGAAAGGGCAATTTTAATTCGATCCGCGTCAGTTTCTATGAGTTGGATCTTCCCGCTGGGGAAAGAGTGCCACTCTACTTCAATCGCCGTAAGAGTCATTCAGCCTCTTTAATTTCCTTCCACGTGCTAATTTGCCACGACATTTAGAAATGAAGCAACATGCAGTTTTGCATCCCAGACTTGGCAGGATTGAGCAAGGCCGGATCCCAGTTTGTTATGGTTGTGATGGTGAATCTTACTACAAGATTTCTTACGAGATCCATGCCTCCTACTTCTCTGCTCATTGCGAATACTCGCTTTAATATGAAGGGAAGAACCATGGGAGAGTCACGGCAGATTACGTGTGAGCTCGACGCTTTTTATGTTGACTGATGCGTGTAAGTGCCGAGTCTATCGTTTCAAGTCCTGGCAGAGAACCAGAGGAAATTACCAAGCCAAAAAAAAAATAAAAAAATAAAAAAATAAAAAGAGGAAAAGAAGGAAAGGGAAGGAAAGGATAAGGGATCCAGAGAATGGAGACGCCTGCCCCATGAAGACAAAAAGAAGTCGAATGTGGGTGAGGGTGAAAGGTGGCAGACATCAGTTGTTTCAGAAATCGGGATGATTCTTCTTGTCTTTTACATTAGTCATTTTACACTACCCTTGTGTACTCAACTTAATGGAAATATTCGGCTTTCGGTATGACACCTTCGCTTGTTGATCTTTGTGATTTATACATACTGTAAATTCAGGTTATCGCATAGCTGGCGATAAGGGATGGATAAGAGAATATGCATCAATGCTACCTGTCACGTGACCCAAGATATTCGCACCGCCACAGATCTGCTGCGCCACCAGGATTTTGCCGCGCCGAACAAATCCACAACGGATTCCTTTCGAGATTTCGAGAAATTCAGCCAACAGTTACAGATCACCACACAATCACCATGTCTAAGCTAGGAAAGTACGTGGGAAACTTCCCCCGCAACCCCGGTCGCCGAAGCATCTCTAACACGATTTAAAAACTTTTTAGCCGCGCCGACTGGGCCGACGACGAAGAATTCGATGACCCCTCCGCGCTCCCCGCACAGCAAGTGATATCGAACAAAGATGGAACGAAAACTGTCATCTCCTACCGGTTCAACGACGAAAGTAAGAAGGTCAAGGTGACCCGCCGCATCAAGACCACCGTGGTGAAGGAACATGTCAACCCCCAGGTCGCTGAGCGCCGGTCCTGGCCCAAGTTCGGCCTCGAAAAGGGCCACGCCGTCGGCCCATCTTTCGACACCACCTCCGTCGGCGAGAACATTGTCTTCCGTCCCAGCATCAACTGGAAGGCCCAGGCCGCCGAGGCCGATAAGAACCCCGAGAAGGGCAGCATGAAGGATCAGCTCAAGGACAAGAAGGTCAAGTGTCGTATTTGCAGCGGAGAGCATTTCACCGCTCGTTGTCCCTTCAAGGACACCATGGCTCCTGTCGAAGAGGCTTCCGCTGGAGGCGCCGAGGGCGATGCCGAAGAGGCCGCTGCTGGTGGTCTGGGTGCGGGATCTTCCAGCTATGTGCCTCCTCATATGCGGAAAGGTGCTGCTGCTGGTGGCGAGAGAATGGCTGGCAAGTACGAGAAGGACGATCTGGCGACTCTGAGAGTTACGAACGTAAGTTTTGTTCTTGTTCTTGTTTCCAATTATTATTCTTATTGCCTTTGGGAGGGAATTTCTATCTCTTCTATTCCCATGAGTGATTATCTTCATGAAATTCTAACACATTCCCCCTACAGGTCAGCGAGTTGGCAGAGGAAGGAGAGGTGCGGGATCTGTTCGAGCGGTTCGGCCGTGTCACCAGAGTGTTTTTGGCCCGGGACAGAGAAACCCAGCGTGCAAAGGGATTCGCTTTCATCAGCTTCGCAGATCGGAGCGATGCTGCGCGCGCATGCGAAAAAATGGATGGCTGTAAGTTTTCTCCCTGTGCTTTGTTTGGTCTCTGGCACTTCTTTGTCAGTGATGGTTGAAATCACAATAACTAATCTGTCCTTCTTTTACCCGCTCTCTAGTCGGTTATCGTCACCTTATTCTCCGCGTCGAGTTCGCCAAGCGGGCTACTTAAATCCTTTTTTTCTCATAATCTTTTTTCTCGTTTCGGTTTACGACACTTTGGATGTTTTCGTCAGGCGGGCTTACTTCATAGCTGAGGATCTTTGATATGTATTGTATGATCTGATCGATAATGATGATTACTGAACGGCATCCAAAACATGTCACTTATCCTTACCCTTTGTTTGGTTGTTTTTTTTTTTTTTTTTGGAGGGATTCAGGACAAAAAAATAAAAGCATCGGTTTTAGAGGTTACGACTACGAGGTCTGTTCTGGATTTCCCATTGCAAACCAGGGAGTTCGTGTCAAACAAGAGGATGATGATGTTACCAGTTGGTAGTGCTGTTGACGTACCGAGTCAAATGATACTTTCAAAAATGCCCACATACTTTTCATGATCAAAATATCACCTGCTGTTATCACGCGTCTCTCTGATTCAAGGATCATTCCCCAGATATCGCATCGTGGCTTTCTCATGACACAAATAAGATGGAAGAAAATTAGGTTAACCTTCAGGCAACATTGCTTTTATCTAATCTGGGGTTCGTCCCCTTACTGCGTTACCCAGAAGACTATAATTTGGGTTTTGTCTTCAGTGGAAATCCCGTCCTAAAACCTGCGAAGTAACATATTGGAAGTAGCAAAAGGGGGCCTATGGTCACACATCCAGACAGTTAAACAGATCATCATCATCGTCATCATCATGATCCGCTCCAACCAACCTGTCAGGATGTGTGACCATAGGCCCCCTTTT
>VCAU01000073.1:8622-73167 GCA_015844325.1 Aspergillus nanangensis | reverse complement strand
AAAAAAAAAAAAAAAAAAAAAAAAAACATAACATAACACCCTCCCTACCTAACCTTACCTACTAACTTATCACCAAAACCTACGCATCGGCCAGCCCAAACAAAAAACCCTCCCTATCCCGCATATGCATCACAGCCAGGCATTTTCAGCCCTCCCCTCCTCTCCCTCTCTCTCCTCTCTCCCTCTATCCTCTATCCTCTATCCTCTCCCTCGCCATTGGACCCAACGGCCAAAGACATGTCCAGACCTCCAGTCGGTGTCACCGACATATCCCAAACGAGAGGACATCCACGAAAATAAAATATCGAAACCAAAAAAGAAAAACCCCCGGCTGTCGGAATTCACATGCCTACCTACCTCCACCAGCCCAAAACCAGAACAATAATACGTATCCGCATACGATATCCAAGTGGCAATAGCCATGATCCACTTTAGTGTCTGACTGACTGGGGGGCCGGGCCATACCCATACGTCGGCCGAGTCTGAACTGGGTCGCATCGTGTAGCATAGAGTGTCATCGGAGAGTAACCATGAAGTCAAATAAGACGCCTCCTTCCCCGTCCTCCCCGGCCGATGGATTGGATTGGATGTCTGGTTTGATTCGAATCAGCGTCTTCCTTTTTTTTTTTTTTGGTTTTTGGTTTTTTGGGAGAGGGGGGGTTTTCTGTTCAACACCCCCTACATACTTTGTGGTCTGGTCTGGGCGGCAGTCTCGTTCAACGAACTTTCTAGGCTGGAGGTGGTTAGCCCTCATGACGAAAGGAGAGATGTGGAGAGAGAGTGTGTGTCCGGCTACAATAAGTCCCGGTTACATCGCAGGTTAAACCTAAATAATGGGGTTTGTCAAGAAAAACGTCGGCTTGTGTATCACGCCCAGGAAGAGTAAGGATGTGTGTGGATTGATTGATTGATTTACCTGCCTGCCTAGGACTTACCGGGTGGAAGAGGAGATGCGATGGATGTTTAGATTGGCTTTTTCATTTGATTGTTATTTTCGTCTTTTGTTTCTTTTCTTTTTTCCTCCCCTCCCTCTCTCGTTTCTTCAGGATGCAAGAAACCCCCTGGCTGCTGAGATCAGTGGGCTGGCTGTTCAGCGAGGTCTGGTGTTGAAAGGCCCTGTGCTACTCAAACATGTTTTCATATTGATGAGTGTGGTTAGTGGGCAAGAAAGACGAATGGAAATTGAAAAATCAAATCAAATTCAATTCAATCGAATCAAACTTCTCTCCTCTCTCTCCCTCCCTCTCTCTGAGTTCACGCGGGAGCCAGCCTGTCCGTCCCGTCGAATGGGCCGTCGTGCTCCAAACATCTATCGATGTCCCAGCTTTAAGAGGAATATTTGCCGCTTCATGGTTTCACGTGTTGCGTCGATTGCTAGCCCTGGCTAGGGGGGTCTCCTCGTAGAGGTTCTCTATTCTCGGGGATTTTATTTCTCGGCGAGTTTTCTTTTCGTGTTCCTTTTTTTCTTTTCTTTTTTTCCCTCTTTTCTTTTTCCATGGCTGAGGGTTGATTTACAAGAGTGTCTAGACTCGGCGGAGACCATTATCAGCTAGGATTCAGAGTGGAAAGAGAGAGAGAAAAAAGGAGAACACTTACCATGTTTAAAATAATTGTTAAATGGAGGTATATGTCTTAGCATTAACTTTTTTTTTTTTCCACCAGAAAAGATCTTGCAAAGTCTGAGTCCGTGACGTCGGCATTATCCTCCTGGCATGTCTGGACCCTTAGTGACGGGCCAATGATATGGGAGAATCCGTCATACTTATATGTCGTACAGAGGATGTGGTGTTTCATGGGAGGGAAAGAAAGGCATGTGCTCCAAAGCCATAAGGTATAAATATAAGAAGAAAATTTTTTAAAAAAAAATGCGCAAGGCAGTTTATCATGTGGTACAGGGACCTCGGTTATCCTCATGGGAAATATACATTGCAAGACATTTCAGTTCACGAAGATAGGCTTTCGCTTGTAAAGATCCTCGCTTGATATTGCGGCCGACCAGTTCTGCTGTCAGTCTTTGTTGGAGAATTGGTCATTCTTTCTTTGTGCCTGGGTGCCCGAGGCAGAAAACATACAAGCACAGGAAAATAAACTAGGAAATGAGATATATCCCTGATGATGGTCAATGCATTATCCGAGAGATCAAATCCATGACGCGGTCAGATTTTGAGCTCGCAGAGCTAGCATGGATTATAGCCGAACAAACAAAGAAGAGAGATAGATAGTTAGCTATCGTTTGCCTTTGACATGCCAAGCGACACATTCAAATTATCGATAATAAAAAAAAAAAAGGAAAGAAGAGTGAGTGAGAGAGAAAAAAGATAGGGAGAGCGCAAAAAGTGGATTCTGGGATGAGAACCCGATCGCCGAGGTTCTAGAACCTGTCAGTCCTATCCAGAAACCGTTGTTTCCAAGCTCAAGTGGCTTAAGAAGATCACCGGAAATAAGAACCGAAATAGAATTGCTCAAGGCTGACAGATCTGGAGTTGAGACGTCTTTTTTGGGCGGGCGAGAGCAGGATTATCGGCCGGCTGCAGATCGAAGCATGTCAAGAAGTACCCTAGCCTCCTGTCGGGCGTTGTTAACGGCACCCTTAAATATAATGTACTAAATATGCTGTACGATTTCCATTCTCCTTCCTGGGGGAGAAAAAAAAAGGGCAACAGTCACCGACAAGGATTGGTTGGGAGAACCACTTTTGAGTTGGAGGGGTGTTGACCGAACGGTTTTCGAGGCAGAAACCAACACGTTCCCACAAAGGGAAAACGGAGGACGAGTGAGACAGGGTTGGAAGTTTAAGTTGATTGATTATCCACTAGAAGAACGAATGGGAATTTTAGGACAAAAAAGAAAAGAAAATAAGAAAGAAAGAATCTCCTAGTCTAATGGGAAAAGAAGATTCAATATCATGATCAGCAATGAGCCGTCCGAGTGATCAACAGCTATTGAAATGAAGGAAATGGACAGGGAAGGGGGAGAAGAAAAAGAAAAGAAAAGAAGAAATTAAAAATAAACAAGGGTAAAAAAAAATCATTATCTGTCAGATTGTTGATGTCATAGAACAATTTTCTAGCAAGACAAGAAACCATCTGGGTGTAAAACCGGTAGTTTCACATATAATATACCTTAGGTGCATATGTAGGTAGGGAAATAAATAAATAATAACAGTAACAATAATAATGGGCTTATATCATATCCATAATATTATATAAGTAGAATCCAGGTACCCGTCAGGTACACAGTACCTGACGTACTTCAGGTAGGTAACTCCCTACCAGGACAAGTACCAGGCAGTACTTTCCCTTCTCCTCAGGACAGGGAGCACGTGCCGCGACGAAGACCTAACTAAGTGTAAAGGGATCTGCAGCAATAGTACCTAATGACAGGTTCATCATTCCGCATTATTGTCATTCTATTGAGATTGGTCGATTCCTCTCCTCCTACTATGGTCTCATCCGCTATCCACTACTATGGGTTTGTCTCTGGTCTCCCCTTGATGATCCAGACTGATTGGTTCTCCCTCCTCCTCCCCAATGCAACCCCCCCTGCCTGTCTTCCCTGTACAAGGTTACGATGGGATTCGCGCTGCATCCCGCGAACACATCCTGCACAACATCCCCCCCACCACCACCACCATAATGTCTTGTCCACCAATCTCTTTTCTATGCTTGACAACCTTCTGGGAGCCGGTCCCCGGTGGCCCTATCCAAACTTCTGAGCCAATCATACCCGATTGACTCCTTTTCCAGTATGACGCATATCGCTTTTAAACCAACTAGCTTCCTGCACGCCTGGATGATTATTCAGCCACAGGACTTGGTTGATCCACTGGGCTCTCTAATTTCCACAGAGGAGAGTTAAAAAAAAAAAAGAAAGACAGAAAGGAAAAAATAAACTAAAGGGAAGAAAAAAGAAAATAATCAAATAAAATCCAGAGAAGGGAATAATTTACTTGTAAGAGAGAAAGAAAACTGACCGCCCCACTTAGAGAACTAACTTGATTGCTGACTATCTCGCAGCTCAATAAAATAAAAAATTTTAAAAATAATAATAATAATAATCACCATCATCATTATTATCCTCAGCATTCATAATAATGTGGTGGTGTCTTACTTCCCCCCTCCCCGTCAGAGTGGGCCTCTCATCCCGAGGCGCTCGATTCTGGAAAAAATATGCTGTGTACAGAATACGCACCTCTCCACTGGGTACATTTGACCCTGAGATCCGCTATTCTATGTACCTCTCAAAATGACGGAGGAGGGGGGGAAGGGCGATTGTTTCCGGTGGCTCGCTCGATCAAAAGTTCGAAAGTTACCGATTAATAATAATGATCATCATCATCATCATTATCATAACAGAGAGATGATTCGATGCCCCCTCCTCCATCTGTCTGTTGTTGTCGGTGAGATGAGCCAACAAATCCCCCTCCCTCCCCCCATCAGATCCGTCGATCGCCTGATCTCTCATTCATGCAAGAGCTGGGCGCTCGTGCCTCGAACGCTTTCCCTCCTCCAAAGGCGTCGTCCCGTCTGGAACACGGATTCTTTCGATGGGGCCACGACCCCTGCCTAAGCAAGTCAACAAGAAGGAATTCCTCCCCAGCCATTGGTTCAGGGCCCCATTTCCCAAGCCCCAGTAGCCTCTGTCATGCGACGGGGGTCTGCACGGGATTATCGGGGGCGATGATCGTCGCGACTAATCATTCTAGCGCCATCTTAATTTGTTTTCCTGCACTTTCCCGCTGACCGGGTGTTCACGCTAAGACAGCTGACTTTGTCGGCAAATGCTCCTCCTGTATAGAGCAGTTCGGCCGGGTCTAGCACCCAGTTGGATTCCAAGCCATCATTTTGAAGTTGGGAACTAGGCTCTTCAAGGTTTGTGCAGCTCCGAGATTATCATTCTCTCTCTCTCTCTCTATCTCTTTTCTGTGTCTGTCTTTTTTTTTTTTTTCTCCTCTGGTGAACTCCCAAAATAAAAAATAATAATATAAATAATATTAAAAAGGTTGTTACATGATTACTGGCCAATACTTGGTGGTCTCCAACGTTTTTTTGACCCAAAGTTGCCTTCGCACTATTTGTCCAATCATTGCAACCAAATTCTCCATGGAGAATACTGCGTTTCATCTATCCCCAAATTGATGGGAAGGGGGAAAAGTCGTCAGGAAAGAGAATTGATTGCTTTCTTGATTAAGAAAAGAAAACCTATCATCATCATGAAGGAATGAATGAATACATAATAATAATAAAATACAAAACAATAAATTTCTATTTTATTTTACAGGGGAAAAAACAAAAAAGAATCCAAAAAAAAACTAACCTTCCATAACGGCCCCCAAGATCTACTCATTGGTCCTGAGACTTCTCTAGGCTGCTGTCACCCATTTGGTCGTTCCCTTGTGTGTATGTGTATGGTTTTTTATCATTATTCCTTTTTTTTTTTTTTTTTGTTTCTTGATTTTTTGTTTGTTTTCCCCCCCTAAACCTTCTCCTTTTTTTTTGTATGCTTTTGGATTTTATTATTCTTTTCTTCTTTAATATTAATAATTTTTTAATTAAAAAAAAAATTAATTTGATTTTCCTACTTCATCGACAACTTTGATTTCTGTTTTAACCCGTCGTCGGCGGGTACAGCAGCCTCTTTGGCCCTGACATGGCCCATCTTTCAGGACAAGCTCGTGGCAAGAGTGGTATTCGCCTTCAAGCTTAATTTGGCAACTTCAATCTGTCAAGGCTTGTGCACAACGACGTTCTGCAGGTAATTCCGCCGCAACTTACCAGGGTGCTTACTGGGCGCAAAGGAGGCCTGGGCTAGAAACGGAGGCAAGCATTTGCGGGTGCGGATGAAAAGAACATGAGAGGGAGAGAAAAAAATAAAAGAAAAAAAAAAAAAAAAAAAAAAGCTTTCCCAATCTCTCTCTCTCTCTCTCTCTGGCATTTCCATATATCTTCATCAGCTCCCTCAATTCTCCGTCCAGGACTCCAGTTCTCGTTCATCCCCACCGGTCGCTTTCCCTCCTGCCGGAAGATGAACCACACCGCATTGATACTGGATTCCTCACAACCGTTTCTATACTCACGTTGCCTGACGCCATTCACGTCGGATTGACAGCCAGCCACCTACCTCCCCTCAATCTTGCTGATACAGTTCCAGTTGCAGATCGGTCCCAGACTTGTATACGGAAGTGGAACACAATAATATACCAGGTTTGATTCTATCTCGACTTAACTTGACTTGACTATTGGTTGCCCTATAAATCACCCCCCGTAAGTACGAGGTATGTTCTTGTCTTTCTGATGTCTCTGGTTCTCGACCCCATCACAAAACCAAAACCCTCTCTCGTCTTATACTACATCGCTTGTCTGTCTCCTCCTTTCCTCTCAATTCGTCCTTTCTCCAATGCTTTCTCTAACTTGGAAAGTACTGTACTCTGTGTTGTTCTTGTCTGTTCTGTTCTTTTCTTTTCTTTTCTTTTTGTGGTTTCCCTCTTCCCCTATCCATGATGATCTCGGTGGTCTCCTTATCCTACATGGTCTGCATATTGCCAATTGTGGATTGGACGAGATACTGTTCCTTCCGGGAGAGAGTGCTTGTGCTTGTATGATCACTGGTGACTAGCCCTCTTCTGGCGACATCACATCATCCAATGGACAAACACCAAAAAGAAGCCCTTCACTGCGGCATTCCCATGTTTACTTTTTTTTTTCCTTCCCGTCTCTCCATCTACTAGAGCTCTTCTTCTGTTCTGGCTATCTCACTAGCTACACAAAACCCCCCCACTTTGGCTTGCAAGTCCCTTTGAATACCTCTCCTGCATTGATCTTCAGCTTAACTCGAATAAGCTGTTTTCTTTGTTCATACTTTCCTTATCAGCGTCTATCATTTTGAGTGTCAATTTCCCGTGATAGGTCCTTCGACTCGTCGCAATGGGTCAACTAGAAGACTGACAATGGGCTTAGCATCGCGCTACTCTCGCCAAAATCTCTCCCGGAAAATCGAGCGCCCCGAATAAAGACGACAGCTTCCCTGCTTTTCCCTTTTCGAGCTGCAAGACCAGGGTCCAATGAGCAGAGGTCTTTAAACGTTTTTTTGTTGGCGACCTACTTTGTCACCCTCCAACCCTCACCCCTGTTCGGCGCCATCGAAAAGCCTAGTGCTCCTTGGGCGCGTTTCCTTCAGCTTGGGCTGTTCCTCCGAGCCCCTAGGCACATCCTAACAGTTGACTGCGGGTCAAATACGTTCGTTTCCTCTTGTTTCTGCGTGTCAACTCTCCAATGAATCACTGTAAGTTGGCAATTCTTTTTTAGTCTCTTATCTTATTTTACTTTTTTTTTCCTTCTCTCTCTCTTGATCTTTCCCTCTCTACGCTTTGTTTTTTTTTTTTTTCTTTGTTGGGGCTCTTGTTTTCATGCCCATCGCTACTTCTGTGGTGGTCAGTATGTACACTGTATGCTTGACCCCGAAACCGATTCTACTCGAGAGCGATCTACATCCCCCCGGGGCGGCGCTGACGTTTAATTTCCCATTCACTGCTGCCTCTTTTGTTACACAACTCTGAAATTCTCCATTTCTTGTATTAATATGACATCAAGGAAGGCCATATCCTGGTCACCGACTAGGATAGGGACCCTATTTCATTTCGGACTGACCGCGAAAGGCTGGATGGCTTTTTTTTTTTGTGCCTGGGTCTTTTGAATTATTTTATGTTGATAACCATTGATGATGAGATTTTTTTTTGTTTCTTTTTTTTTCTTGTCTTTTTTTCCCTTTTAATCTTTTTGCCCCCTCTCTCCCTGGTCTTAATTATTTCCCTATCTTTCTTTACTTGGTTTTATTCTTTTCATTTTCCTTTTACCCTTATATCTGTCTGGTGTTTTTTTTTTTTTTTTTTTTTCTTTCTTTCTTTTCATTTTCTTACTATATATCTCTGTCTCGGCTCGGTCTAATCATGCTCTCTTTACCAGCAACGCTACTGCATCATTCATTCCCCATGGACGGCCCTATTACCACGGACAGTGACTACACTGGTGCACAGCGACAGTTCCCTGGTCCAATGGGCTTTCCCATGGACGAAGAGGACAGTAGTCGGCGAGGCAGCAGTGTTGGCCATCCTCTGGCGCAGCCGGTGTCGATACCAGCGACCAACGGCCTTCGATACAACGCACAGCAGCCGGCGATGCAGGATGTCCCGTGAGTTGTCTTTTAATTGGGGCTGTCCTTTGTTGCTCCACCGTGGCCCACTTGCAGCCACTAGTGACCCCGATTCCCTTCTTGCCCGGACATCACCAAGCAGCGGTGGATCTGTTGTTCTTTCTGTCTTTTCTTTATTATTATTTTTTTCGCGCCATGATCATACCTCCCGTAGTGGTGGTTGTCTTACTCTACCTACCTGCTTGCATGCATTCAACTGCTTCCTCTCTCAACATGCCCTTGCAAATCGCTAGCCACGCACAACCCTATGGGCGTGGTTTTTATTTGGATACTTCTCGAGGCGATGCATTGGCTGACTTAGGAATGTCCTTACAGCTTTGCGACTTCTCCGACCATTCTAATGAGCCCCTCTGATTCATGCTCCGGTTTGTACCTCTGCGCCCATAATTGATATTTGAACCACTTTGCCAACATGTCACAGAGGCTTTCTCTCCTACATCTGCCTCCATTTACTCTCACTCTCCGGGACTTTCATACGATAGAATGTCTGATTACAGATCTCATCGGGTACCACCCCTGTAAGTTCTTACCTTTTCTTTTTTCTTTTTCTTTTCCCTTTCTCTCTCTCTACCTCTCTATTTCTCTCTTTAATTGTCCTCTTTTTGCCCTCCCTTAACTTGACTATTAATACATTATATAATGTATAGCCAACCACCTTCGGGGATGTCCCCCAATCTTCATTCACACAATCCAGCGGTCCCTGGTGGTTCCGGTCTTTTGGGCAGAAATGATAGTTATTCGGCGCCATACATCAATCGGGGCCCTTTTCCATCTTTATCAACCCTAAGCGATATGTCTAGAATACCTCCATATTCGACTGCTTCACGAGGGATCGACCATTCATTAGATCGCCAGAATCTCATGTTTGGGCAACAGAACGTGTTACTCGACCCAGTACAACGCCTCCCACAGCCGATAGCAGATGCGCCTCCTTTCTACGAGACCCACATCCTTCAACCCATCCTCGTGAACAATCAAACGATCAAGCCGGAGATCCAAGCTAAGATTCATAAAGGATTTTTTCTAGTCGATGACAAATGGACCTGCTACCGCCGCAATTACTTCTCGGTTTCGTGTTCATTCTCCTTGCATCCATGGACACACGCCCCGCTTTTTCTCAAGTTTTCCGAGCAGGCCACAGAGCGGATTCTAACATTTTCCATGTCTATCTCGGCAATCGTAAATGAACAGCATGGGGAGGTTCGCGAGCTCGTGCAGCATACCCCCAAGCGCGATAAGCAATCGGAACGCAAGCCAGGCAAGGTCATTCTTCAACCATCCCCGCCGCCGCCTTTGGTTCTGGGCCACGGAGCCGCACCTGTTCCTGGTCAGCATGGATTCACATTAACTTCTCCCGCTGGAATGACAATCGATTATAATGCCACATACAACAGCGCCCCACAACCGTCACAGCCTCCCACCCAACACACCTTTGAACGGATCCAGTTTCAGAAAGCGACAGCAAACAATGGGAAACGTCGGGCTCAGCAACAATACTACAACCTGGTGGTCGAGCTATACGCGGAAATTGCCAACCCGGTCGGCGGATCTGACACGCAGTGGGTCAAAATCGCCAGGAGACCATCGCATCCAATGGTCGTGCGCGGCCGCTCTCCGGGACATTATAAAGATGGCCGGCGAGATAGCTCAACCAGCATGGGCCCCGACGGGGGTAACGGTGGCTCGGGTGATGGAGGTGGGGGCGCTGTGCTACCCCCGAGCATTGGACAAGCTGCGCGGTCTCACTTGACCCTGCTGTCGTACGACTCTTCTCAGCGCGGCGGCCCACACTACGGGAGGCCTGATTACCACCATATGGCAGCGTCGGACCAGTCATCCCTGAGTGAGAGCCCACATATTTCGTCCTCCTCGTCGTCGAATTTCGACATTGGTGTCTTGAATGAATCGATGGACCCTATGGATACGATTAAAAGTTCGTCTAGCCTAGACTCATATCACGACCCGGGCTATGGCATGATGGAAGACCGAAAACCTGGGCATCAATACCGCGGCTCTATGATGCACTTTGAATACGATCACGTCGCCAAGGACCCCGATGAGCCCGCCAGCAGCTTCCCCGAACAATTTGATTCGATGGTTTCCATGATCCCCGGCGAACAAAGAGATTCTTCCCATTATCTGAAACAAACTCCGAAGATGGTCCCCTCTCCAGTGTACCATCACTCTAACTCTAGTAGTTATGATCCGGTTTATTCGACCAGAACCAGTGATGACTGTCGACTGGTACCCTCCCAAAGCCTTTGTGCTTAGCATGATATCTACCTATTTTTCCATTTTCATTTTTATCTTTTTTTTTTTGAATTATCCTTTTTTGATCTACTCCACTTGGCTCATACCCGCTTTTTTTCGTCCTACCTTGTCACCGACCTCCCCCTTGAATGCTCATGTCAAGTTTGAGAACGGCTGGGGGTAGAAAATGAACATGATGCTTTCTGCTTTCGATCTACCCTGCATTGAAGTTGAAGAATTGATTGATTATCTGCACAATAGACCTGAGCTTCGACCTGCATTGATCCAAATTGGAAAGTTTAAACCTGCATGGCAAAAATCTTTGTTTTACTCTACATGTTATGTTATCTTGTCCAATTTGGTTCTTATTTATGGCTCCCCCCTCCCTTCAAAACCTCCCTACAATTCTACCCTGTGTTTTCATTTTATTTTTCACATCCTTATTTACTATATCCTCACACATTCGCACAGACACAAACTCTCTCAATATCGCTTTCCTTCTTTCTTTTCCTCTCTCTCTCTCCCCTTTTCTATTTGTCGCGGCGCTATCTCCTTCAGAAGGAAACAAAAATAGAAAAAGACAAGCCCCAGAAGAAAAAAAAAAGGGAAAGAAAAAGAAAGTGGGTCAAAAATCGAAAAAAGCAAAAAAATAAAATGACGTGTAGAATTGAGTCGTACCCAAAAAATGGGTTCAAAAGTCACCAAGGGTTTGGTTCGACAATGCAGATAACCTCCACCACCCACGGCCTCATGGGAAACAACCCAATTACAATTGCATTACAGACAGAAATTTGGCGTTTTTTGGAAGGGGAGACGTGATGGGAGGGAAGGAACGATTTGAAATTATTTGTTGATTGATTGATTTGATTGATTTATTGTGGAAATCATTTTAAGGATAACCAAAATATAACGGTAAAAAATATCAGATAATCATTCTTTCTACTTCTTCTTCTTCTTCATCGAAGTACATACCTAAAAATTACAGGCAGTAATATCGTAGTACAGCAATTGGGATGAAGGACTCCCGAAACAGGGTTTTCGATTTCCAGCCTCTTTCTCTATTGGCTCCTGACTGGTGGACAATTTTCCCGAGATGTCCTGTTCTCGTCGGCTGTCAATGATGTTGTGACACGAGACAAAGAAACCAAGAGAAGAGAGAGAGAAAAGAGGTGTGGGGACTAGGTTCCTTCCGTCGGTAGTCTGTAAGGATTGATCTTCACTTCCTGTTTTCTGCCAGTTGAAGTCAATTTTGTTTATTTATTAATTAATTAATTAATATATTTACCTTGGGGGGGGGATTTCTTTCCTTTTCCCCTTCCCATATTTACCTTAGTGCATGTCGACGTGTCGCTTGATCGGGTCAGGAAGATCCAGGTCACCGCTATCTTAGAATATATATATATAGGGATATATATCAAAGGAGTAAAGAGATGCCGAATCGAAGCGTCAAGCGTGTCGTAGACAGGGAGGTGACGTGAGGGGAGATACATAACAGGATGGAAATTCGGTAAATATACATTAATTAATGCATACCGATATTGTTTATCCTACAGATTTCCAGTCAAATACGAGGAGGATCGACCGGTTGTTGTTGTTGTTGATGTTGTCTCCTGTCATGCCGCATTTTATCATAAACCACGCATCTAATTAATTCATTAGTTGAGTTGGGGGTGGGCAGCCGCCCTTAGCCTCGTGAGAATGAATCGCCTCATCCCCCCCTTTTTTTATATTTATTTATCAATTATAAAAAAAGAAATTTTTCTCCTTATTGCTACTAGTCGTCTCATCTCGTTGCTGTCCCAGCTGCCTGCCGAGTGACCCTGATCGACCCTATTGATCCTTCAGTCTGGACGAGGGATCCATCCCTCTTCAGCCGTACAAGTGAGTTTTTTTTTTCTTTTTTCCCTCACAGCGCTATGACATGGTACCATGGCTAGAGTGGACGTCAAAAGGAAGATGGGGCTAGGAGCAGGAGGATCGCCAATCAAGCTAGGATGATCGACTGAGCATACATTAGCGTAGTCGTTAGTTGAGATAGTCCGGTTCTTGACCCATGGACACTTACTTCATCATTGGGTGGTATTATTAACATTGCAAACACTTTACCGCTTTGGGGGAATCAGTCCCCCCTTAGCCCTATTAGGGCCTGCTGAGTCAGGAGTCAATCTCACTAACCCATTCTTACATTAGCCTCTCGGCACGTTCCGATCATTCCAGACAGACGATCAAATGCTAAATAAATTACCATCTATAATACATATTATGTATGAAGTATGTAAATAATACCAACAATATGGAAGTGATGGGAAACCTCAGACCTTTTTTTCCTCTCCTCACAGCCTCGCTCTCTCTCTCCTCTCACCCCTCACAGACAAACCCCATATCACCCTCAAATATCCCCCGTTATCGCCCCCTTACGACTGAGATAAACCGTTATATGCACAAGCCAAAAAAAAAAAAACAACTCGTCTTTTGCCGCCTCAACCTGCACTTCGCCATCTGGAGCATCAATGCGTCTCCCCCAGTATCGCCATCGCGGTGATCATGGTATTTGGTTCGGGAGGTTTTGCAACTCCTCACCATCCTTTATCCACTGGTGATTCGCTCCCCGACCGAGACCAGGCAGTCCGCCTCCATGCAAGTCGTACAAGGGGGTGGTGCCGATGGGCGTGAAGGTCCTGGAAGGCGGACCCAAGCCACAGGAGAATCCATCGACATGGTTGCTTTGGAAAAATGGCCGCCTAGGGCGACTGGCTCCTGTTGGCCTTCCATCCTGGGGGGCGAATGACTGTGCAACCAACCCGCCCAATCCAAGTGAATCTCCGCCCACCATCGTCTGCTGCAATAGACAACCACCCCCCAAGGCTCCCTCGCTCCATGCAAGCAACAGCACTTGGGGTCCAAGTCATCGTCATATCATGGCTTCCATGTATGAAACTTAAGCATCCCCTGCCGCAGACAGTGGGTGCGATGTCCTCACCTGGTCGGCCAGAAATGGAGAGATTGGCGTGGAAATGACATAGGCGCATATTCCGTTTCGTCAACAACGATCAACACGCCCGGGCATGCCAATCTCTGCGGCCCTCGTTGATCAGTTCGAATACAATGCTTCTTCTCCAGGGCTAGCATCATCCGCGATAGTCCGCCATCGACCCAACCCATAGGCTTTCGACCCCCCCCCCAACGACGCACGTTCCTCCCCCAGCCGGGCCTATTTGTCATTTAGGTCAACGGCTTTCTCATCGTTTCTTTGTTTCCCCCCAATCGCTAGTGCCATTTTCATGCTCGTAGGATATTACCAAGGGTGGGTATACCTCGCCAGGGCTGTGTGGTCCTTGTCCGCTCTCGTCCACCAAGGCTTCGCTTAATACTGGGCCAATCCAAAACCTTTTGTCCCCATACCCCCGTATGTACCTTTGTTCTTTTCCTCCTGACAGCTGCGTTTTGGTTGCACGAAACGGTTTCCTGTTGTTCCTTTACGCCAAACAAACTTCTGACAACCCGACACGCGACAGGGAGAAAAAAAAAAAAAATTGCGATAGGAGAAATAAAGATGAGCCTTGCTCAACGTTCGGTGAGATCCCCCCTCTCCCCCAACCAATCCCTTCCTCTTTCATCAAGAGCAGGGGAAAAAAAGAAGCTAGCTCTTCTTTCTACCCCAGTCTCTCTCTCCCCGTCAGGTCGGTCAGTCTCGTTCGCTCCCTTGCCCAGCGCCCAGCCCCCGACCAATCGACAATTATCCTTCGACTCAGACACTCCCGTCAAGGTCGCACAGTGAATTGGGCTCCGCCACTCGAAAGACGAATTCAACCCAAAATCCATCATTGAATAACCAGATAGGTAGAAATATCAAGCGACGAAAAATGAAAGAACGGTTTTGTGGCCATCAGTCAGTCACCCGCCATTATTATTGATTGCCATCGATGAATTCCCCTCGCCCTTCCAATTTCAATGATCACCCTTCTCCACTCGGGAAACGCGAAGTGCCATCTTGCGATCCAGTTCTTCCTGCTCGGCCGTGGTGGGAACCATGCCCATTGCGTTTTCCACCTGTGGCGACATCCAGAGACCAATCGAGGCCCAGGCCATGACGCCGATGCCGAAGAGCGCGCGAGTTTTCGGCGATAGCGAACGGTAGGAGCTACGAAGTGTGGAGGTTAGATATGGAGTCTATTTATTTAGACGGCCGGGAGGGGGGGGTTTGCGCACTTCCAGAAGGTCATGTTGGGTGGTAGTTATTTTCTCTCTCTCTCTCTCTCGTAGACGTTGGGGGTGTAGTCAGTCAGGAGGGAGCTAATAATGCCGACAAGCCCGGGGTAATTGGTGCCTCAGGCTGAGAGGCTGACCGCTTTGGGATTTTGCCTGCCCTAGCCCTAACCCTCATCCTCTCCTCTCCGCCTTGCGTATAGCTTCAATTAATACGAGGTATCTATAGATCATGGAACTTACACATAGTATCAGACAGAATTGATTAAGAATAAACTGTCTTCTTAATTCAGCGGTGAGCTGGATGCCAGATCATGTGGACGATTCACCTACCGGGTACCTAACCTACCAATTACCTCCACTGACAATCAATATATCCCGTTTGCCAATTCAACAAACGACATTTTGCCAGAAGAAAAATTCAATGCTCATAAAGAAGTGAAGGATTCATTGATATTATTGACTTCAGGTAATTAAACAAACGGTCTACCTACATATATCTCCCTCATCCCTGGCTCAATTTCCAGCGTTCTTCTCCTTCTAAACTTTCCCCAGCGGGAAAGCAACCATCAATCAGCTATTGGAGACCTCAAGTATTGTCCGGATCGACTTCAGTGTTCAGAATATTTACACTCCACGGGGTTTTAACCTGCATGTTAACTTCTCTCTCTATGCTATTCAGGACAGCCAACGTTTGGTCAGGGCTGACTGACGCTGGATAAAGAACCGAGCTCCGGATGGGAGTCGGATTGATATCCTGTGAGTCTCATCACCATCCCTAAAATGCCATCAACAACCCCCAGTATACTCGTGAACTCAACCATGTTGCGGGGTTTGCCATGAATCTCTCAGAAATTCCGAGAAATTATCACTAGCCTTGTCGAAATCGCCTGCGGCGATACCTACTCCTCCACCATTAATGGCCAGACTGATCATATGGCCCTGGCTGGCAATTATCATCTCTCTGATGGTGTCACTTCTCCTGCGCATGATCCGGTTCTCAATGAATTGAACTTCGAAAATTAGCTCCGCTCCCCAGAGTATGGGTATCAATTGGCCGGACCGATGCTGAATAGGGCCCAAGGCGGAATGATCCCCGAAATCGAATTCTGCTTCTTGTCTGATTATGGCATCGCAGCCATAGGCAGAGAGGAGAGATTCCTCAAATACCATGGGGCTGTCGTCACCCATGCAGAGCTCGCAGAAGTAAGGAATGCAAGGACGTGGTGCTCCTGGTATCTTAATCGGGGAAGCATGGAGGTTTTTTCTAGGGAATGGGCACACATACATGTACACACACATACATTACATCTGTTTCTTTTCAAGCCGCTCTTTCCGAGAAGCAAGTGGGATGCATCGTCTAACGCAGGAAAATCCCCGGGTTACGGACCGTCCGTATGCTGACTCGTGGATATTATATCGAGGACCGCGTCTCTCAACGTCGGACAACGCGTCGCCAGCTCTAGAAACACCGGGGCTGGTTGCTGAGGCAGAAAAAACCAAAACTGAGGTATACCATGGATACCGAGACTGGGGTATCAAGACTCAAAACTCAAAGCCTCTGAGAGTGGTGCTTCGTCCCGACCCTGGGGAGCAAAACACATCCCCTCGAGACCTGCATGATGCCAAAACCTGACAACTATTATGAGATTTTGCAAAATCTTACCGCAGATGGAACGCAATTTGATGAATATAATCAGAAGGCTGCAGTGAAACGAGGAGGCTACATCCCTATCGTTCTCTATGAGGCCATGGGCTTGATGTCACACATGCCATTTTTAACTCAAATATTGACGAATTCATTGCTCCAGACGGAACAGCCCCAAGCGGTCGTCTCTCGTATTGCAGATTGGATGGCCTGTCTCTCTTCCTGCTCCCGACTGTGATGGCGAGGCACTGGTGAGATATATCCAACATCTGGAGCATAAAGGTGATGCCCGACAAATCTACCTCCATCCAGTCCCCACTGACCTTTGCTCATGGAAAACATCAGGAAAAACTGGCGGGACGCTTTTACCGCAGCCGACAATCTGCAGAGCTGGAGGGACGCATAATTCCGAGCTCTTGATGTTGTTTGTGTCTTCTGTCACGCAATTCATTTCGAGAAAAAGAATCCCCGCCGATGCCTCGACGTGTCCTTCACGCAGCTGTCATTCACTCAAACGATATTCTTCTGCATGCACTGCCTCAGAGCCTCTGTGAAGGAATACGTGTTGGATCCCGTCAACCCCGTGCCTTTCTCTATCAACTGCGTTGAGGACGCAGCCGCATCTGCAAGGAATGCGCATTACTGACTGATGATATTGACCAAATTCTGGAAGAACAGGTGCTATATTATATCCGAGGGTATCTCATCATTCTCAATTTCCATTTCATTACATCTTATTCTTACTTCCTTCGTGTTGATACCCTACATGTCCAATCTCGCTCCTGTCACTCCCCACTGACTGTTCAGGGCATCCGTCGCAAGCCTTCGTCCGGCCTACGTCAATCTTGGGTTTCGTTGCCATCTTTGGTGGCGAAGTCTGGCCGTCAATGAACGGCTCATAGGAGAAAGCTTACGGCTGACTTCAGCTCGAGGCGACTTAATGGCCGGAAGAGACAGTTTGTTGCCTATACTGATGGTCAGCTAGACATCACCTCCACCCAAGATATCGTCGCAATCGTGGAGTGCAAAAGACGCATCCAATTCAGATAACTTTCTAATATATCTCTACAGGTAGCTGGTTCAAGATAAAACATCTTCGCATCATCAACTCATCATATAACCTCTTCGTATCATCAAGTCTCCATATTCTCTTGCAATTCACGTCTACCGCAGAAAATGCTTGGTGTAAACATACCCCGAATGGAGGCATGACAGGTTCAGAGTCAGACCCTGATCATCAAAGCCCCCTCTGATGAGCATGAAGCAGCCCACAGGCTTATCAACCAGCTTTTAGCCGGCTTACTGACAGGCATGAATGATGGCACCCTCGAGTTTATGCCCAAAGGGTCTACAACTCGATACGGACCAACTCACAGAAAGAGCCCGGGCTCATAACCTATACCCTTGAAACCATCCACAAGCATCCATCTATAAGGAGCTGTCAACCTATAGAATCACCGGGCTGACTGGACAACAGAACTTCTCAAAATGGGAAAGAGACATAGAGATAATTGCCCAGTACCTAAACATTTGAAACTGCTTCCTAGGACCCGAGTAGCCGAGTGATATTGCCTGTCAGGTGGCCTCCGGACAAACCATTCATCTGAAAGCTCTAGTTTGGGTGCTAGTGACAGTGGCCAATGTCTCCCGTATCATTGCTGCAACGGTTGTGGAAGGGAATCCCGGATATTCGCTTCTACTGGGACATCACTGGATGCACTCGGTGGAGCTCATTGGGGATTATAAGCAGGGTGCTTACACTATTCAAACCAAGTCTGGGAAGCGAGTTTCCCTAGAGAGCTCTAGCTCGGGGACACACAAATTTCTTCCACTACTGCGAAACAAAAACTTCTTTTTTCACACGATGATTTGGCCGGCCCCCAACATCGTGTCGTTTGCGGTCTCATATACATCTTCTGTGATTGGACCAAAAACGAAATACAGAACGCAATGAGGTTGGTTCAAAGAGAGATTGTTCCCGTGGCGAAGCTTAATGAGCACTCATAGTGCTTTCGTCCTATACGACTTGGACAATGAGAATGACCTGTGTGGAGGCGGAAGACGAAGGGGCCCATAGCAGGGCCGCCCGTGTGGGTTTCTATCTGCTTCCGCCCGTGCTCCGGCTTATCTGTCTCTCGCGGGGTATGGGAGACCAGATGCTGGCTCATAATGACAAGCTCATCGTTGTGGGGGCGGACATCCCCAGAATGTCCATCGTCACGCGATATGTGACATTCTCCAATGTTGAACAGCGTCGACATGATATCCGATACTTTAATAGCTGCGATAAACTCCTTCGGGTGAACCTGAAAGATGAGGACGCTGGCACCGCGCAGGACGGCGCGGGCCGCATGGACTGGGCTGTCTTGCGGCTCTTGAGCCTGGTGGCGTTTTCCTCGAGGCTGGGACAGTTCGTCCAACACATTACCAGCTCCGACACCGTATCAGACATATACAAGAAAAAGTTGACCTAACGACTCGGCAATTTTCGAGATGCCCTGGACAACTACGTACAGCTGCAGATGGCAAGATCTATGCTGCACGGCAGAAAGATCGATGATGATATCCGCCTTTGTTAGTACCGTATGGTTGAGGTTCGCTTTTCACCCCAGGAGAGGGTTCAGTACACCCGCTGGTGGAAACAGCTTAGCCGAAGACTCTTCATTAAGACCCACGACGGCAATATCATATGGAACATGTCCAAATATCCAGAGACTCCCCTTGATGATCAGCCTTGGATATCGCGAGTACGAGCTGTTTTTCCAGAGGATGAGAGCTGTACCACCATTAGCCTTACGGGAGTTGGGTTAATAAAAAGTCGATATATTCTACTTGCCTTGCTGAAGGGAATTTCTGGGCCACCCGGTACTCTGCGGCAAATCGATTTATTATTGGCCTGATCGCCATACTAGCATCAAAGAATACTGCGCCACGTGTCCGGGGTGTCAAGCAATGGGTCCAAGCTTGGCGAAACAGCTCACCAACCCGGTTGTCATCCTGGAACCATTTCAGGTGCTCGCGATTGGCTACATGGGTCCATCCAATCCTCAATCAGCGAATGGATACCAGTATGTGATTGTCGGGGTCGACTACTTTACCAGATTTGTTATTGCACGTCCGGTCACGAGGACAGACGCTGCTACGTCTTTCCAATTCCTTCGGGATGATGTGAGTAGGTATTTCGGATGGCCGGTCATGATATATAGCGATAACGGGTCGCATTTCCGAGCAAAAGGACTTCACGACAAGCTGATCAATATGGGCATACAGCATGTGATGGCTCCGATGACAGCGCCATGGTCTAATGGGCTGGTCGAGAGGATGATACAGCAGATTCTCCAGATCTTGAGGAAAATGACCCTACAAAACATGATGTAATTAGACTAGTGGGACCTGATATTGGGAGCAGTCGTGCAATCGATCAACTCACGGGTAGTGTCACCTCATGGATTTTGCCCAGCTGAGGTTCCTATATCGCAGAACCCCGAGTGCCTTTGAGGCTATGGCTCGCGCTTATATCCGTATTCGCCCGCCTATGTTGATCCTTGCGCCATGTCTGTAGATTGGTTGGAATATGCTAGGATCATTGTTTTCATTGGAGAGCATAACGAAGCCCGGGCCGAATATATCGGGATCCAGAAGAGGATCTGAGAGAAGACGGAGGGGTGAGAAAGATGCAATGTGACTGTGGCCCAGGCCACTGAATAATTGCTCTTTCATGAAAAGAGAGCGCTACATTGATGATAAGATGACCATTAACTACCTGATAGCATCCTTCATCTGCACCCCCCTCAGGGACAGAAAAAACTGGAGATGACATCCCACCATGTCAATATCAGACGGCGAACATATCATACCCTGAAGTTCATGGGGTAGGAAACACTGCCACGCTCGAAAGAAAAGAAGGCCAATTGAAGACGACAAGCAGCGTCATACACAATATTGATTTCATAGGAACCCTAGTCCCACCTCTAGTTTCCGCAAACGGGCTTCCACATCCGACGGTATCGTTGATGATCGGCTAGCGTGGCATACGCGGATGTATCTTTCAATATGGCATTCGAGAATCACGAGAATGCGGACGCCTATTGATTTGGCATCGGTAGCAGTGCAATCAGATGGGGATTCTTGTTTATCCACTCTTCTCTTTGCCCAGACACGATGACAAGATCTTTAGTCACACCAAAACAGTTGATCCGGGAATCTATCCCGGTTTTGAAAATCGCTAATAATCATACAACGTTTAGTGCTCTCCATAAGGTCGTGTTTGTGGGAGAACTACAGCCATGGATTGATTTTGAGAGACCACAAGTGCTGATCATGACAGAGACCTTTACTATTGGGTGTGAAGCTGAGATAGTGATGCGACTGTTCCCAGGCCCCGGCAAGCAACCCTTTTTCCCCATCCCATCTAACATGTTCATATGAGGCGTGTACACTGCGCCAATGATGTTCAGATGGGAAGGTGATAGTATAGAACCTGGGCGAAAGAATCGGACATACACGTTCAATGATGCATATAGGGTTCTTGGTATGGAAAAGAAATGCTTCTGCCACTTTTGGACATTCGAGGCCCTAGGACTAGGCCTGGATAAAACTTCCCCCTTTTTTTTTACTGGGAGGTAGTTGGATAGTGGGCAGGAAAACGCAAAGAATCTGTGTTATATCACCCATTTCCCATTCCAGTGATTATCCTCCGGTGTTAATCTATTGATACATTTACTTGTCCTACGACTTATCTTCTTTTGAATTATTCTTCAGTCTTGCGACTTCAGTCATACGAATTGACGGTCTTATGTTGACGAGAAGATGTATACAAATACTTCTTGAAATCAACTTAATCAATATTCTTTATTGTCAATATCTTATGATATCAAAGGGAGCCAACATGGATTAGATAAGTAATGACTCAAGGAACCAATTGAATATATTCTATTCCTTTTCATGCACTCTATAGATCAGCCAACCAGTAAGAACCCCCAACCGATATCGGTTGATGCAAATGCGGGGAGAGAATAAAACATAACATATAAAACAACCAACCTCCAGAATATCAACAACAACAAACATCCAAAATGTCCAAAATGTCTCCCTCCCTCTACCCCGGCGAAACCCTCGTCACCATCGCCGGCCATCCCACCATCTACCACTACTCATCCTCATCCAATCCCCCCTCCCCCAACAAACCCCTCCTAGTCCTCATCCCCGGCAGCCTTCACCTGGCCCGAATCTTCTACGGCGGCCACCCCACCTCCTCCCCCACCAACTTCCTAACCCACCATCTCAACCAACAAGGCTACGACGTGCTCTCCCTCTCCTACCCCCTCGAAACCAAACCCCCACTCATGCCCACAGCAGCAAGTAACACCTTCCGCATCCCCGACTGGGGCCACCAAGCCGCCCTCACAACCCAAAAGGTGCTCCAGGAAACAACTTCCCATCCAACAACAACAACAACAACCCGCCCCATCGTCCTGATCGCATGGAGCATGGCCGGCCGCATGGTCGTGCCGTTTACCGTCTCGGCAAGGGCGCTCGGTCTCGATGTGCGGCTGTGTATTGGCTTTGCGGCGACGCCGGGGTTCTCGGCGATTAGGCCGGTGGCGCCGGGGATTGTGTGTAGTGGGGAGGGGTTTTTTACGGTGCCGGCGAGGGTGGAGGATTTCTGTGCGCAGATACGGGAGATGGAGGAGGGCAATGGTTGTGGTGAGGGTGAGGGTGGTAGTAGTAACGGGGGGGAGATTATTCCCCGCGAGGTGTATCTGCGCGACTATGTGGGCGGCACGCCCATCAACCTAATCGGGCTGAGGTTGAAGTATGACTCTGCGATTAGCGGGTTTGTGCGCGATGAAGTCGCCCACGAGGACGAGACGAGGGTGTTGGAGATGGGCCTGTTTCCGATGATTTCGGCGGTGTATCCAACGGGGGTGATGGATGCGAGCCATGCGATTGCGGATCGGGCGACGTGGGGGTTCCTGTTGACGTATAAGCTGGAGGCGATGATTGGGGAAATGGGAGGGTGGGAGAGGTTCAAGAAGAAGAAGAAGAAGGGGTCGAAGGAGACGTGGGAGAAGCTGGTACGGTTGGTTCATGAGGCGCCGGATCGGCTGTGTATGTCTGCGCCGGGGAATCACTTCTTTTTTGTGGGCGAGAGGGCGGCGAGAGAGGTTGCGGCGCAGGTGGATGGGCTGGTGGAGGAGGCAGCAGCGTTAGAGAAGGAGTTGAGGGAGTTTTTTATATAGGAGGTAAGTAAGTAAGTATACGGAGTATGTTGGTGGTGATAAACGAATAGCCCTAATTAGTATAAACTATACCACTCACCACCCGATATAACCAACTTCCCTCCCTCCCACAAAGGATCCCCCCCTTAATCCCCCCAATCAATCAATCAATCAATCAATCAATCAAATATTTTTTAAAAGAAAAAAACATGCAAAATCGCCGCATTCCCCGAATCCCTCGACCAAACCTCCAACAACCCCCCTCCAACCGTCCCAACATACACCGAAAACTCCCCCCCAGTGACCACCTTCCGACAAACCTCCGTAACATCCAACGCCTCCAAATTCGCAAACGCCGGCACCTGCACATTCACCAACGGCCCCTCCCTCCCCAACAGCTCCCCCGGCGCATTCTCGCCCGAGACCGTATCCTCGTCCCACGCCGACGACACCGCCTCAGTAACGGTCACGTTCACCGGCGCAGACATCACCCGCACCAGACCGGGGAATTGGATGGTGCAGCGAGTGATGGCGGATACGCCGCGGGGGAGAGGGGGCATTTCGAAGGCGACGAGCCAGCGGAGGGAGGCGAGGCCGTCGCTGGTGTTGGTGGTGGTGTTGGCTTGGAGGGTGGTGGCGTGGCCGAGGGTGCATTTGGTGCAGGTTTTTGAGGGGCAGGAGGGACAGCTGCTGTTGCTGGTGGAGTGGTAGATGGTGGAGTCTTTGGTTGCGGGGCGGGAGATTTGGGATTCCTTTTGGGGTGAGCTTTGGGCGGTTGAGGAGGGGAGGAATGGGAGGAGAGATAGGATTATGGAGAGGGAGATATGCATTGTTTAGGTAGTTAAGTTCTTCTTCTTGGTGGTTTGGGTTGTACAGGGTTGTCAACTATTAGGGCTGTAGGTATATATCTATCTATTCCTTTTATATCTCCCTGATCCATCCTTTTTATGTATCTCTTCTTCTAATAATAAATCCCCCCTCGCAAACGAAGAAACCCCTGCAAATGAAGAAACCCTCGCAAACCAAGAAACTAAGAAACTAAGACAGTCTCAGCTCGGCTCAACCCGGTTGGATCCTCAATGCGAATGCCGCATGACAGTCACCACATCCTCCAAATGATTGGAAGGGTTTCGTCGCAAGATCTGGTTCGGTGCGCCGCATGATGTCTAGATGCGCCAAGTGGCATGATGTTCGTTGTGCAACTTCCCAGCGATATATTTAGGGTTGGGCGAAATCTTATTTCCACCATTGGATTGTTTCATTGGGGACTGAGACCTGGGTATAGGGAAAATGGTACGGTTGCAATATGGGGAGGTAGTGCATAGGAAGAACTACATCCTAGGAGATCATCAATCATGCATCTTAAATTATACCAGAGGATGACCGATAGCCACACGTTGTTATAGACTCATACAGTATTGAAAAGGGAGATAAAAAGAAAAAGAAAATTAACAGAGTAGGGTAGCTTAAAAAAACAACAACAGAAAGGGTAGTAATAAACAAGTATGCACATCCCGAATTTTCAATGCGGAGACGAGACGTAAAAGCCGAAAAAGAGTAAAAGCTATATAAGGTTAATGCACTATTTCTTCTTGCCATAAGCACGATCCACGTCGTCCTGGAAGTGGGTGACGATCTTCTTGCGTTGAAGCTTCTGCGCCGCGGTCATATATCCCTAGAATCCAGTTAGTTGTTGGTGTTTTTTCTTCTTCTTCTTCTTCTTCTTCTTCTTCTTCCAATGATGGTTGCTTACGTTCTGAGGAGTCCACTCCTCGTCAGACAGAACCACACCGCTGAGAATCTCAGGTCCCTTCAGGCCAGCCGCGCGACCAGCAGCCTGCAGTTGCTGCAAAACCATGCGCTTCAGGCTCTCGTTGTGGACAAGCGACTCCAACCCATCGCCCGGGATGTTGTTATCGCTGGCAATCTTTTTCAGGGCCGCTTCGACCGGAACGATGATCGCAATGGGCTTGTCCTGGTCCTGTGCCGCGTAGACACAGATGTTGCCCACCACAGGGGACGACCGGTAGACCGACTCGAGCTTCTCCAGTGCGATGTATTCACCGTTCAGCGTCTTGACCAGGTTCTTCTTGCGGTCAACGATCTTCAGATGGCCGAGCTTGTCGAACTCTCCGATATCGCCAGTCATGAACCAACCGTCGTCGGTAAAGGCGGCCTTCGTCTCTTCCTCATCGTTCCAGTAAGATGAGGCCACACTGCCTCCACGGATGAAGATCTCACCCTGCGGGGGTTTGTTCTTGGTGAAGTAACCCGCATCCGCAAAGTCCACGAGTTTCACCTCAATTGACGCAGGGATGTCTCCGAGAGCATCCGGATTCCACGCCTGAGGATCGTTGAGGGCACCCATGGCCGAAGTCTCCGTCAACCCGTAACCGCTAATCATCGGGGCGACGGCCATCGAGATGAACTTCTGGGTTTCCTTCGAGACCGGCCCACCCCCGTTCATGACGATGCGCAGACGACCTCCGGTGGCCTCCTTCAGCTTGCGGAAGACAACCGCATCCAACACGCCCGAACCAGGGAGCCCGGAAGACATCATGAGCTGCTTGAGGGACATGGCGCCCCAGAACATGCTACGCGCAACAACGCTAGCCTTGTTCAGGTTGTTGAGGATGCCCTTCTTCACCGTTTCCCAGACGGCCGGCACACCGACCAGAATTGTGGGCTTGAATTCGCGGATATCGCCCTTGCAGTTGCGCATGGAGGAGTCGGACAGCGTGCGGGGGTTGCCGTAGCCCATGGTACCACCCCAGAAGAGGCAGAGGTTCTCGAACATGTACTCGAGAATATGCGATTGGGGAAGGTAGGTCAGCAGTGCATCAGAGGGGCCAATGTAAGGACCGACAATCTCATTGACACCAGCGGCTGTTGAATTGTTAACGGTGTCGCACAACATGCAGACTCGATATACTTACTTGCGGCAATCACGTTGGCATGCGTCAGAGGAACACCCTTGGGAGGACCGGTTGAGCCCGAGGTATACATGATGCAGCACAGGTCCTCCGGGGTGGGGGGAACAGGATCCACAGGGTTCTCTTCACCCGATTTCCGGAGCTCCTCGAGGCTGAGAATAGTGAGGTTATCGAACTCCTGCTTCAACTGGTCCAAGTCCTCCTGCTTCACCTCCATATCAGAGTTATAGATGACGAACTTAATCGACTTCGCGTCGCCAAGGACGTTCTTCACGGAGGGGATGAGGTTGGGGTCGCAGAAGATCGCAATGCTCGAGGTTTGGACGATAGAGTGCTTCAATCCTGCCTCGCCCAAAGTATCATACGCCGTGACACACGGCATGGACTGAGACGCGGCTCCTATTAGAAAACATACTCATTAGTATAGTACTTTATGGTTAGGTGACCCAAAAAAAACTGCGCGCACGCACCATGAGACATAGCCAGCCAGTTTGCACTGGGAAAAAAAAAACCGTTAGCGTCGACTATCACCCACCCCCTCGAATGAATACCTACCTTGTTGCGCCGTAAAGGTGAACCTTCTCGTCCTTCTGAATTCCCAATTTGCGCAGACCTGCGCCTAGCTGCAGCGCCAGTTGTTCATACTCGACAAACGACTTGTAAGTGTAGCCGCTCATTTCATAATATTGCCATTGTTTTTCAACCTCTTGCTCCTGCCCGTCGACCATCTTCTTGATCTTCTTCTTCTCGACATGCACCTTAATCAGGCGACGGCTTCCGACAGCCTTCGCATTGCCGAAGACACGAGCAGAGCGGCGGAAGTTCTCGTAGGTGGTAGAGACATCCTCCGAGGGACGAGTGATGAGGCCGTCCTTGGCCAAAGGCAATCTGCGCGGAATAGTCTCTCCCTCGACAGGTTCGGAGCCAGGAACTTCGACACTGAACGGGGGCTTCTTGACCATGCGCGGCTGGAGATGAATGCCTTTCTGGGACATCTTGGCGCGGGTTCGGGCACCGGAGAGTGCGGTAGATCTGGGGGAGAAAAGAGGAAACCGGTTTTAGAAGGAAAAAGGGGGATGGTGTGGATAGAAAGTACTATTGTGAAGAGCGAAAGTCAGAAAGATCCCGAGTGACTCGTAAAGACAACTCCCGAACTTTGGAACTGGAGGCGATTGAGAGAGGGGGGGTGGAGGAGAAAGAGGAGCCGGAGAGTCGGTGCGGAAGTGGCTGGGGGGGGAGGTCGAGAGGGAACTTACAGCCCGGATAAAGAAAACGAGGTACACAAAACGTCACTTGTGGGGAACAAGGAAGAGGTTGACCAAGGAAAGGGAAAAAGAGAAAAAAAAAGACAAAGTGGGGGGGGGAGGGATACACGAGGGTTTAAAAGGGGAGAGTTTGGGACCAAGAGAGTAGAAAGAAGGAGAAGAGGAGGCAGCAGACACTAGTCGGGGGAGGCGAAAACGAAGCTCCAGCGTCGGTGTTGCTGTTGTTTTTTTCTTGGGTCAAAGAGTCAGCGGAGGAAGTCACGGCGCCCTTTTTTTCTTTTTTTCTTTTACGAGGCTGGGCAAAATGGAATAATAATTATAATTATATAATTATATATAATTATAATACATATCCAATCCTCACGAGGGATATTAATTAATATGAATATTTTTTAATATTGTTATTGTTATTATTATTCTATTCTTCCTCTACTCTGTATGTACAGAACTGCCATGGTTACTCGGAACCTCCTCAGCAACTTGCCGCGGCCCAAGAACCAGACAAGACAACACGGACCTCCTCATGGCTTCTGATCATCTTACTTAAGTGACTAGGTTTGTTTAAGGAATAAATTATTAATTTATATCTTAATTTATTAATGTATTAATGAACCACCTCATGTGTCTCGAGGACGAGTTTTTGTTGGGACTCCCGCCCAACGACTCCATGGATCGTCATTGAAGCTTGGGCCCTTCAAAGAAACTCCTGTCAGCCGCGGATCCGCCAACGTCGAATCAGAGTACAATTGAATCCACCTATCATGATATACCACAACCTGTGTGGTACTATCCTTCACGTGTTCCAATAATAGATCTGGACATACTTGACGGGGCTTCCACCTGATATATCGAGGCTTTTGTTTTAGTCTTGAGATGATAGATAGAGAGTGACAGAGGACATATGAGATCACGCGCATATCGCTAGCTGATCCTGCACCAACGAGAATCATCTTACAACAACAACCGTGGTGGAAGTATTGATGTCGCAGCATTTGATCGAGCGATCATTATAGCTTCACGGTTCTACCTTCCAACACACACTATGACTCTCTTCCAAGGCGATACGTATCTATCGGGCATAATAAGCGGAAAGTCAGGGCCATGAGAAATGTCTCAGTCTTCACCTACAAAAGAAGTCATAACATCTCCTCGGGGCTGCTGAAAACCGGAACATGGGATTCCACATATACATCGTTCTGGCGACGATCAGCATCGAGAATAAATAAGGCCCCGATGCCTTCGTCCGTCTTACAAGCACCATGATCAATCTGGAGAATATCCAACAATCTCACCTCATCTGATCTCCTCTTGTCTCACTCATCTCATCTCACCAGTAGTTATTAAACCACCACCGACCTATCTCCCTTTCTCTCTCTTCATCATGAACCTCCCACACAAGCCAAGAAACCCCTCCCAATCCATGAGATGGACCAAAAAACCATGGACCTCCCAACCTGGCTCGACACCAACCGGTTCACGCACAGCGACTTCACCCTCGCGACGCTCGCCCAAACCGTCCAGCGCAAGAACCTCCAAATCACCGTCCTGATCCCCGCCAAAGAAGTCGCCCCCACAATCGGCAACATCATCCAGAAAACCATCCACCCCTTAATCGCCGCCCAAATCGTGCACAAACTGTACATCATCGACGCCGCATCCGCCGACCACACCGCATCCGCTGCCCACTCCGCCGGCCACACGCACATCCTCCAACGCGCCTCCATCGCGCCCTCCCTAGGCCCAAGTCTCGGCAAAGGCGATGCGCTCTGGCGCGGCCTCCTCGCCACGGACGGGGACATCGTCGCGTTCCTGGACGGCGACACGCAGGACCCCGTCCCCGCGCATCTACTAGGCATCCTCGGCCCGCTGATCATGTTCGATCACATCTCGCTGGTGAAGGCATGTTTCAACCGGCCGTTTCGCGCCTCGCACGCGGACGTCGTGCGGCCCCACGACGGCGGCCGCGTCACCGAGCTGCTCGCCCGGCCGCTACTGAATCGCTACTGGCCCGAACTGGCCGGGTTTGGGCAGCCGTTGGCGGGGGAGTTTGCGGGCCGACGCGCGCTGCTGGAAGAACTGGCGTTTCCCGTGGGGTATGGGGTGGAGATTGGGACGTTGGTGGATGCGTATCGCGCGGTTGGGTTGCGAGGGCTGGCGGATGTGGATGTTGGGCAGAGGCAGAATACGCATCAGGAGTTGAGAGCTTTGACGGTCATGGCGGGGACGGTTTTGGCCACGGCAGAACGCCGGCGGAGCAGCGGGCATGATACTAATACCATCCATGGAGAGAAGACGGAGAGGATGTATCTTCCGTGGGAGGCGGGGTATCGGACGCTTGAGACGGTGGAGAGGCCGGCGGTGCGGGAGTATCGGGAACAATCGCAGCATGAGGGCCTTGTATATCCGAGTCCCCCGTTCTTGGCGGTGGAGGGAGTGCGCATGTTCCGCGATGTTGGGGCGAGTTCGCGCGCGTGTTTACGTCCGGGGCTGGTCTTTCGGAGCGGCGAGCTGTCGCGGGTGACGGCGGCGGGGCTGGAGACGTTGCGGGATCTGGGAGTGAAGAAGGTGTTCGATCTTCGTAGTCCGGTTGAGATGGAGGGCGAGGGTCATCATCTAAGCATCATGGCTGAGGAGGCCGGGTGGGAACGAGTGGCTGCGCCAGTCTTCCCGGATGAGGCGTGGCAGCATGATAAAAGATCAGCGCGGCTTCAACACTACGCGAATGCGGCGGAGGTGGGTTTTCTACATTATTTCTTTTTTATCTACGTTCAATATGGGTTTGGTGGTTGTTAACCAAGATCCAGGGCTACACAGAAGCATACCTCCAGATCCTCCAATGCGGCGTCCGAGCCTTTGAAGGCGTTTTCCAGCACCTTGCCCAGGCCGATCCATCGCCAATTCTGGTGCACTGTACCGCGGGAAAAGACCGGACCGGGGTAACGGCGATGTTGATCTTGCTTCTGGCGGGATGTGACGACGACACAATTGCTGATGAGTACGCGCTGAACGATATGGATAGCAACCGGTCATGGGGCGTCCGCGCAACCGAGAGGCTCCTTTCGCAGCCGGGGCTGCGGGGGAATGTAGCGGCGGTTGAGAACGTTGTTCGCGCGCAGAAAGAGTATATGCTGGCGACTCTGCGGCGGTTTCGCCAGGAATATGGGGGGGTGGAGAAGTACCTGGAAAGAATGGTGCAGCTGGATGGGAGGACAATTAGGGCTGCGAAAGGCAATGTTGGGGAAACTGCCCAATTAGATTAGAATTCGAGTATGAATTGTACCTCTGCCTAGATTTGCATAATTTCCACAACTCTCTCTCGCATGTCTTACCCCATTCGCCTGACCCAAAGGAGAACAAAACCCCGGCTGCCGAGCAAAAGGCTGTCGCTGCAGCCAATCACCATGCATCTTCTCCAACCACCTCGTAATCGTTCATCATTGGAATTATTGAAATTCATTCCAATCATTTCTGCCAGGTTGACAGACACTCTTGGGTCAGTCCAATTATTCCGATCGGCGCCGTACATCCTCATCACCAGACTAATCACCTTCTAGCTCCTCCTCCTGCATTGGGAATTACCCCCCAACAATCTCCCATTCACTTACCCAGCCACGGTCCAAGAGGTCTAGATTCCCCATGGAGGAACTCACCAACTTCCTCACATCTATTGGTCAGGAGGTCGAAGACGCTGAAGAGGGTATGTTGATGACTTCATCGGAATTGTATCTAGTATAGACGAGGGGAAAAGAAAGAAAGAAAACACAAAAAACAAACCATGTAAAAAAACATGCCTATATTTACTTGTGATCTTTCTCCGCATCTCTAGAAGCCTTCCTCCTCTTCGCCCAGGATATTCCCTCCGCCAATCTCGGGTTTGTCGACGCCCGCGCCTCCACCGTCGACATCTCCATCCACGGCCAAGACTATACCATCCATCAGTCACCCACGCTGCTATCCTCCTCACGCGCAGGAGGAACCACCGGCGCAGGTATGTATAACATCACCTTTAGTTGGGTATTTACCTACCTACCTAGGTACCTACCTGGGTGACCATAATCATAACCAACCAACCAATCCATTCATTTTGATAGTCCTCTGGAAAATCACCCCCCTCTTCGCAGAATGGATCTCCGCAACCAATAACCCCCTCCGAAACCATGATCTTCTCAACAAATCCTCCACCATCGTCGAACTCGGCTGCGGCATCTCCGGCCTCATCGCACTAACCCTCGCCTCATCTGTCGGCCATTACATCGCCACCGACCAAGATTACGTCCAACGGCTCCTCCGCGCAAACCTCGACGAGAACGCTCCCTCCTCTTCCCAACCCACCCGTAAATCCAAAGGCAGCAGCAGCAAGAAAAAACAACCCCCTCCCAGTTCCAAACACAACAACAACAACCACCCCCAACAATCCAACATCACCTTCACAACCCTAGACTGGGAACTAGACGTCGCAGCCTCCCTCAAGGACAGCCTGGATCTGGATATTGGGACGGAAGACACAGCGACAGAAACAGAAACAGACCCCACCGATAAGGGTTTCGACCTGCTCCTCTCCTGCGACTGTATCTATAACGATGCGCTGATCGCGCCGCTGGTGCGCACCTGCGCGGATATCTGTGGCTTGAGGCCGGCGTATACGACGGCCGCGGGGGCGGCGGCAGAGAGCAGCACCGCGCGGAAAAAACCCACAGTGTGTATTATTGCGCAGCAGCAGCGGTCGCCGGAGGTCTTTGAGGCGTGGTTGCAGGAGACGATGGAGGTGTTTCACGTGTGGCGCGTTAGGGATGAGGTGTTGGGGTCGAGGTTGAAGTTAGGGGGTGGGTTTTTGGTGCATGTGTTGGTGTTGAGGGGGGAAGAATGATTAGTAGGTCGTTGGTATTGGTGGTATTGTTATTATTATAGATAATAAATAGGACCTGCTCTACCTAAGTACCTAGGTACCTGTCCAAGGAGTAATACTTTGTTCGTACCTAGGTAGTGCCCAGGTAGTGGTGAGACGGTTGGGAGAGCACGTACATGATGTCACAGCGTCAATCATCGACACCATTGATCGGATCTAATAAACAGAGCGAGGATATACCTAAATCTTCAATCAAGGTGGCAGCTTTTGTTCAAAACTATGTACGTAATGCCCGGTCCTTGGGCAGGCAGATAGATACAACACAGCAGCAGCAGATGGACAAAAACCAGTAATTAAAGAGACATTACATTATTAAGAGGGAGGACAACAACCGGGGGGGCAAATGTTTCAGAAGACCACCCATAAATACATGAATAGGGTATTGATGCAAAAGCTGCAAACTGCGACAAAAGGCTAACGCATGCATGCTCTTCATATGCGAGGGCCCAGATGCAAGCTCTCCATATTCCGAGGCGATGAGATGATGATACCGGATCGATTTTGTAATCGGTTGGTGGGAGGGAGGGGAGAAGAGGAAGATATTTTATTTTACTTCGGGGGTTTCTTTCGACTCGGATTCCTTTTCGCTTTCTTGTGGTGGCTGGGGCGGTTGCGACGACGAGGACGATTTGACTTCGTCGGCCACGGGAGGTTTGACTTCCGGAGATGTCCGCTCCATCTCGACTGGACGCGGTACAGAGTTCAGACGACCCCGAGGCTCATCCTCTGGGTCACGATCAATTATCGACGAGATGGACTGTTTCGTCGAGCCATTCATGCGCGGCGCCTTGACAGGCTCGTCTGGGGGAGGAAATGGCGCCGACGGCGCATTAAATGATCGATCTGTGGATTCGGTCTTGACGGGATGATCCCGCTGGTCGTCGTCCTCGGAAACGGACGAGGTGTCCAGTTCCTGTGGGTAGCCGTCGGGGTCGCCGGATTCCAGGCGACTTTCCTCGGTGGAGGCACGGTGCACTGCCGATACGGGGGGCAGCGGAGCATTCGGATCATATACTATCCCACAAACTTCCAGTGCCCGTGATTGACTTCCTAGACTGCGGTCTTTATGCTTCTTGGTCAGGTGGCACATGAAACCGTGCAGAGTGACGAAATCAGCTTTTCCACAGCCGGCGACGGGGCATGTCAGGTAGACCAGACTTCCATCTGACGGCCGCTTCCACAATGCGCGGCCGGAGGGATCATGGGCAGCAGGTCGCCCATGACGTTCCCCCCAAGCTTCCACGTTTTTAATGGTATACTTCTGCTTCCGTCTGATCGTACCGCCGGTGGAGTCATGGGGAATATGCTGAGGAGGATGGGGGTGGTGGTGTGGAGGAGGACCTTGCACAGGTGGAGGGATCGGACGGGGCTCGGGAGGACTTTGTTGCTTGAAGAATGCAAGGGTGGTCGCAGCATTGGTCTCAGACAGGCGTCGGGGTGGTGTTGGACGCAGTGGTGGAGAATCAACTGTTGCATTGTACCCCAGACCCATGGATTCTCGCTTCAGACGCTTTCTTTGTCTACGTAAATCCTATTGGACAGGCGGTCCATGTTAGAAAAAAAAAAAAAGGCCCTTATTAAGCAGGAATTGGATGACAACAACGGCTTCTATCATACCTCTTCTTCCGCTTCAGCATTCTCGGTCATCCTACGAAAGTCCTCGTCCTCTCGCTTTCGAACCGCAAGGAGATGGCTACGAGCAGCCATTCGAGACGCTTCTTCATGTTCCAGTTGCCGCAAGCGAGATTCAATATGATCCATATGGCCAGGATGAGGAACCGGTCCCGGGGGACCTGCCTCATGGATCGGGGGTGGGGGTGGGAATGGGCGAAAATGAGGGTGGTTCGGCATTGGGGGGAGATGGTCCGGATGTACTGGTTGACTTGGGTTCATGGCGATAGGGTGAAAGCGTGGTAGGTTCATGTTGGGTTGGTGGTGATGGTGGTGGTGTCCGGGAATATTGCCATTGATCCCATTCTCATGGACTGGAGCCACGGGAGGTGCAGCAACGGTCATGATGAGAGATGACTGGAGAATGCAAGTCCAAGGTTAGTGGGATGAATCGTTGGTGGCAGTATAAACATGAGTCAAACACGTCTTGATTGATATAGACTCAGCCAAGGCCTGACGAAAGAGGAACCAATCAAGACAAAAAGAGATACAAATGGGATAAATGGGATACAACTGAGGAGGAGGAGATGACAATCGAATGCAGGGTGAAGGCAGGGAGATATAAGAAGGACAAGACCACAACAAGGCGAAGTCGGTATGCTGAGCAGCAGATAAGACGAAACAGGGCAAAGTTAAACCTCCCCCAATATCTCCTTCTTATTTGACAAAGCGATCTGAATGGACAAGCAGAACTTACACTTGCAGCCAGTGAAGAAGAATGAATGTCAAGAAAACCGTCGTGGAGTCAAAAACAGTAGAACCTCCTTCAGAAAAAAAAAATTAAGAAAATATACCCAGATGGAAAAAACCGCTAGCGTGATGCACCCTGCCCGTTATTTCCTCTATTTTTATTTCTCTGGGATTTTCTTCTTCTTCTTCTTTTCTTTTCTTTTCCCCTTTCCCTTTTGTAACTGAGGGAAGCAGGTGAATAAATTCCCCGGAATGGTTCAAATGCTGGATGGGGTAATCGCCCAGTAGAGTTGAAGGGAAAGGATGCAAAAGATATCTAAACGGCCTAAGCAAGGGATTAAATGGATTGGAACATCAGACCGCCGATAGAAAATAGGTGGGAATTCTAATTGAAGAAGGGTACAAGATTAATTTAATTTTGAGAAGGAAAAAGAAAAAAAGAAAAGAAAAAAAAAAAACAAGAAAGAAAATTAAATAATAGATAAATGAAGGGGAAAAAAAAAAGAGGGAAATTTAAAATCACTAAAATACTAAATCAAAATAAATAAAATATTCACCCAACTAGAGCCAAGACAGAAAGTCCAATTAATTAACTCCAACCAGTTCAATTGGGACAGCTCTGGTCACTAAACTCCAACAAGGATGGCTGCTACGTAGGAAACCCGCAAAACCAGTTTGACTTTGGAAACAAACAAGTCTATGGATAGGGTCTGGGGCCTTGCAAGCACTGACGCTAGTGAGCTCCAGTATCAGATGTAGTCTACCCAGTAGTAATAATAATAATAATAACACTATTAATATTAACATTAATATTAATATTCAGATTAATAAATAGAGTACTCTAGAAGTCGTAACTATAAATGATTAGTATTATTATTATTAGCAGTATTAAGATTATTTTAAATCAGAAATAACATCATTATCTCAACAATTTTCGAAAATCCCCTGTGCCCCCCCCCTCAAACTCTGTCTAATGAGTATCTATCTACCTTCCTGTACCTTATCTTGCTCTCTCCTGCTGGTGTCCTGGGGTAAAACCAGAGGTACCTCTAATTTCGATCACCCCTGACTCCCAGTTTTTTAGTTTTTTATTTTTTTTTTTTTTTAAAAAAAAAAAAGTTTTTTCAAAATGCCAATGATCTATCTTCAAGAACTCGCAGAAGTATGTTTGATTCCCCTGTTTTATTTTCAATTGTTCGGATTCTTTTTCTCTTTTCTCAGAATGTTCTAACCAAGGGTGATTGTTTTGATTTTATTTTTTTATTACAGTTCCTGGGTTTGGTTGTTTTTACTATTACTATTATTACCCAGAATACTCTTTTACTCCAATCAATCGTCCAATGTGGTGTCTGGACGGGGTAGGCCCCCCCTTGTAAATATTGACTACTGTCACACTAGTGACAAACACAATCAACCCATCCAGATATGAATTCTTGTTTACTTAGAAAATTAAAATTAAAAAACATATATATATATATTTGAATATACCTCTAGAATCTAAGGTACCTAGGTAGGTAAGGTAGGTAGGTATGTAAAAAGTAGTTGCAGAAAGGGAACAAGAATGCAGTGCGAGACATTACCCATTTCTGAACCTAACGGTCTTCTTCACCTGGTTTTCTCCATCACCGATCACTGAAGAAAAGGCAGAAATTTTCTTTTCAGACAAGTGGTTTTTATTTTTAGCGGTGGAGAGCCAATAAGAAACCAATGATCTACTCTCTGTTTGTAACACAATTAAATGAGAAGAAATGTGGAAGATCATAGAAGATCAGTGTGTGTGGCTCTCTACTGGAGATGTGGATTGTATGAGTAATCGAATGGGATTGACGTTAACTAGTTGATCCATTCCAGTTTATTTCTATGGAGTACATGAGAATGAAAGAGATAACCATGATCATTATAATACTAGTAATAGGAGGTAAATCAGTTTGAGAAGAACAAAAAAATGGAGAGAATAAAATTAGAGCAGGGGTGAGAGGGGGAAAAAAATATAAAAAATTGACAAGATCCCGCTTTTGTAAAATTAATCAGAAAAGAGGTTTCCCTGGATGAGGGAATCTTTGATACCTTAGGTTGGTATGTTTGGAAAGGGTAATGAAGACCAAGTGGGGACAACCAAAGGGGGAAAAAAAACAATCAACTGGATTTTTGCGGGAAGAGATTACATGATTAAGCTGAGTAGTGATCGACAAATCATGGAAGGGAACGTTTGAATAAAAAATTTCCCAAATACCAATTGAGTTGCTTCCAAGTGGCTCTTAAATTATTAGGCTAGACGTGAGGAGTGCCTCTTTGGTCCAAGGGCTTCCTTTGAACCAAAGATTGCCTATTTTATGCTGTAATCCGCCAGGATTCAATACATGGGTGGTATTTTTATTTGGGGAGCGTTTATTTATCTTTTCTCTTTGATTGCTGGTATAGCGTCTCGATAATAATAGTACCTAATCATAATAATATCTTTCGGTGGAGGGGAGACCTCATCAGAATGTCTTAGCTTGCTATCGAGATGTATGTCTTCCAATTCCCAGAAATTAATTCCCGATCCAATCCCACCGACAGTCGTTAGACCGAGCGGATTTCCTTGATCGAGAGTCTGGCTTGCATTCTTGTTCAGCGGTGATTTGCTCCCTCTCTCCACTGCGGCAGCTGCGTCCAACCGATAAGAAGCCACCGCATCTCATATCATGATCAGAAAGTACTAGTTATTATATTAGATGTTATTATTGCCTAGGGAGTATGCCTCAAGTCCTTGTTGGCAAAGCCAGATTGGTCAGAGCTGTGCTGATAGAATTGCCATCAGCTAATCAGAATTCCAGGGATTATGACTGTGGTTATGTATGACCACCATCATATCATCATCATCGTTTCTACCCCATATATTTGTGCCATCGCCTGTTTTGTTCCTTCAATTTCGTGTTTATTTAAATAATATTGTGTATTGATTTAATAATTTTTTTTATTTCTATTTTTTTATTTTTTTATTATTACCTAACATATATACTCCGTCTACTAAACCCTCCCCCCCCATCAAACGATCCTAAAGATCCAGCCCAGTTCGATCAGTCTAAAATCAACTTCTGTTGTCAATCCTGCATATCTTTTTTCTCCACTCAAACACCTCTGTGGCATCACACATCGTCGTCGATGAAGTCAGAGCGTCATTCTGTCACAACCCCTCTCCTCCTCCTCTCTTGTTTTTTTTTTTTCTTTCTTTCCCCCCTGTCCCTTGCCAATCATCAAGTCAGTCCCCTCTCAATCTCTTCCAGACACAGACACATAACTCACCCACCCCCTGGAGGCCTCAGAAGCTTTCCAATAGAATCAAGAAGGTAAAAATGAATCCAGATAAGGAGGTGAGAATGGAATTTTAACTTCGTCTCTAACCCTAGGGATTAGGCATGTGTTGTTATTGATTATCGTTTTCTTTTTCTTTTTTTTTTTCTTTCCCCCTCGTCTATCCCCACAAAGTACTGAGTATGTGCATGCAAGGAATGTTGAACCTGCCGTCGATACTAACGTTGGGCGATAAAAAAGGTAAAGAGAAGAAAAGAAATGGAAAAAAAACCCCTCAGAAATAATAAATTAAAAACTTACGATTTCTATTCATTCATTCTCCTGAATCAAAAAGATTTGCACTGATCTTTGACTACAATTCTTATTGGTCATAATTACTTCATGGTTTGTTTGCATCTGTACAGAGTGTATGGCCTCCTCTTCTGCTTCTTCATCTTCTACTTTCCTCTCATGTGAGGTATCTCATTTCTATCCCTACCCACGGACTTCCTCCGTACGTTTATTTATTTATTCACTTACTTTTACCCCCTTTCGTTATTCAATATATTACATTATTATTGTCATTTGATTCTTTTTTTTTTTTGGATTTTGTTTTCCTTTTCTCCAAAACAAAAAAGATGAAAAAAGATAAAAAGAAGAACTAGTTCCAATTGCCACTGGATACTACTTCCAACAAACAAACAACAAACAAGAAAACTGTACTGTGGATGGCGGGCTCGGGGCAGTGGATGGTGTCTGCTCCCTTTGATCTGATTCGTCGCCCGTTGTTGATTAAATCCTCGATTAATTACAGTCATTTACCCACCCTACGATCATCACGAAGCTAGTGAACACCTGGCAAGCACAACACGAAAAGGAAAAAAAAAGCTAAACTAAACTAAAACAAAATTTCTTACCCCCTCCTTCTTCCCAAACAAAGTCTGGATGGGTCCGGGAAATCAAAATTACCATCAGTGTTGAGCTACCTAGCTTAGCTTGAACTTGTTGGGTCATCATCGTTAGTTCAATTGTTGTTGTTTGTTCAAGTTCTGATGGCAAGGGATCATCGAAAAAGTGTTGTTATTGTGAAATCGTCATAAATAGATTATTAGGTCCCTTATTCATTCCCCTATAGTGAGAAGAGATTGATGAAATAGAAATTCGTTTTAAAAAAAAAAGTAGTATTTTACTAACTAATGTTTGCCTTTGAACTAGGAGGAAAGAAAGTGTCCCCAACAAGAGACAGTAGCTAAAATCCTCTGAGAGTTACACACTACTGAGTTCCCACTGGTGGTGATTATAATTATAATTCCGATTACTATTCTTCTTCTGGTGTACACACGTCGCCGGCCCACTTGGGATGATTGCGCCAAACAGACGACCCTAGTCGGCCACACAAAAGGGTGGGAAGAGCCCGATGGACGGTGTCTCACTGTAAAACCGGCTACTCAAGAACGAAAATCATGGTTCAAGTTGGTTTGAATCGAGAGGAGAAGTTCATATTCTATTGTCACATGCTGCCAAATAAGCAAACCCACCACATCCTTCCTTTTTTGTGGTCCCCCAGCCGTTATGTCATTAAGTTACAACAAGGGTGAAGAGACGTTCCCATCTCCCATCAAATAAAACCATTTCTCCAGTACTCTCATTCCACCATGAAGAATGGGGGAAAAGAAAAGGTATATGGAGTTGTCGGTGAGAAGAAGAGAGAAAAAAAAATTGGAAATAAAAGAACAAGACCAGGAGAATTCCCATACAAAAAAAAATAAAAAAAAAATAAACACCCATACACCAAGTAAAGGCACATGAATCGAAGCTACCGGTATGTGTACATATTCGTAGTAAAAACAACCACGAAGAGAGGAATCTCTAGGAATCTCAAGAAAATGCAAAGGGGAAAAAATACAGATCACCCAGGTCGCCCTGGGATGATGGCACCATCATCAATGGTAGTACATTTAGGGCTTCTGCTCACCCTGCTGGCCGGACTCACCGCCCTGCTGCTGCTGCTGCTGCTGCTGCTCGTTCTGAGCCTTGTGCATCTTGTCGAACAGAGTCAGACTGGCAGTCTGGAGCTCATCAGTCTTCTGCTTGAGCTCCTCAGCGGTGGCGGTACCCTCGCCAGTCTGGTTGACAGCGACGAACTCGCGGAGAGTGGAGATCTTCTCGCGAATGGTCTCAGCCTCAGCCTTGTCCAGACGATCCTCGAACTCCTTGAGGGCCTTCTCAGTGTCGTTCAGGACGCTGTCGGCACGGTTGGCAGCCTCGATGGCAGCCTTGCGCTCCTTGTCCTGGGCACCATACTTCTCAGCATCCTCAACCATGGACTGGATCTCGTTGTCGGAAAGACCGGAACCAGAGGCAATGGTGATGGACTGATCCTTGTTGGTAGACTTGTCCTTGGCGTGGACGTGGACGATGGAGTCAGCATCGATGTCGAAGGTGACCTCGACCTGGGGAACACCACGGTGGGCAGGGGGGATGCCAACAAGCTGGAAGTTACCGAGGAGCTTGTTGTCCTTGACGAGCTCACGCTCACCCTGGAACACCTTGATCTCGACAGCCGTCTGGAAATCGGCGGCGGTAGAGAAGGTCTGGGACTTCTTGGTAGGGATGGTGGTGTTACGGTTGATCAGACGAGTGAAGACACCGCCGAGGGTCTCGATACCGAGAGAGAGGGGAGTGACATCGAGCAGGAGAACGTCGGTGACCTCACCAGCCAGGACGGCACCCTGGATGGCAGCACCAATGGCAACAGCCTCATCGGGGTTGACCGATTTGGCGGGATCACGACCGAAGATGGACTTCACAGACTCGGTGACCTTGGGCATACGGGTCATACCACCGACAAGGATGACATCCTGGATGTCACCAGACTGGAGGTTGGCATCCTTGAGGGCCTTGCGGACGGGGTCGATGGTACGGCTGATCAGGGGGTCAACCAGGGACTCGAGGTTGGCACGGGTCATCTTGTGGTTGATGTGCTTAGCACCGCTGGCATCAGCAGTGATGAAAGGAAGGTTGATCTCAGTCTGGAGAGAAGAAGACAGTTCGATCTTAGCCTTCTCGGCGGCCTCACGGATACGCTGGATGGCCATGCGGTCTCCGGAGAGATCAAGGCCGGACTCCTTCTTGAACTGCTGGACGATGTGGCGGACAAGGTTGATATCGAAATCCTCACCACCAAGGTGGGTGTCACCGTTGGTGGACTTGACCTCGAAAACACCCTTCTGGATCTCGAGGACGGAGATATCGAAAGTACCACCACCAAGATCGTAGACGGCAACAACGCGGTCGGCCTCCTTCTCGAGACCGTAGGCAAGAGCGGCAGCAGTGGGCTCGTTGACGACACGGAGGACGTTAAGACCAGCGATCTGACCAGCATCCTTGGTGGCCTGACGCTGAGAGTCGTTGAAGTAAGCGGGGACAGTGACAACAGCGTTCTTAACAGGCTTGCTGAGGTAGTTCTCGGCGGTCTCCTTCATCTTGTTGAGGACGAAACCACCAATCTGGGAAGGAGAGTACTTCTGGCCACGAGCCTCAACCCAGGCATCACCGTTGGAGTGTCCGACGATCTTGTAAGGAACCTCCTTGATGTCACGCTGAACCTCAGCATCGGTGAACTTGCGACCAATGAGACGCTTGGTAGCGAAAAGGGTGTTCTCGGGGTTGACAACGGCTTGACGCTTGGCCGCAATACCGACCAGGCGCTCGCCATCCTCGGCAAAACCGACAACGGATGGTGTCGTACGGGCACCTTTGTGAAAATAATTAGCATTACAATAAAATATGGCACGTTAGGCTTCGATTCTGGGGTCCGAAGCTTCCCAAGCCATGGTGGTTGGAAAAACTTTTCACATACCTTCAGCGTTCTCGATGATCTTGGGGGACTTGCCCTCCATAATGGCGACAGCAGAGTTGGTGGTACCTAGGAAGATGAATTAGCATCTCGTCGCCTTGATCCAAATTGTTTTTTGATTGAACTTACCCAAGTCAATACCAATGACCTGGCCCTTCACCTTCTCCTCACCACCCTCGGTCGAGTTCCATCTCCGGAAAGCAGCGCTGGGGACTCTGGAGGCAGGGGCACGAGCGAACTGAGCGGCACGCGGGAGCTATAATAATCAAGATAATTTGTCAGTTATCGGATGATCGTGTAATGGGTTGTGTTGGATGGAACGGGAACAAGAATAACATACCGTACGGCCGAAACGCGAGGACAACATTGTGAATTGATTAAAATAGGAATACAGTAATTAAAGAGGGAAGACGGAGAGAAAAAAGAACTCCACTCGATTCAATCGAAGAGGAGACGAAGAAGGGTGGATGGGGGGGGAGGAGAGTAGGAAGGTTGGGGAGGGAGAAAAGGATGAGATGGAAGAAAGGAGGATGAGGTTTTTTTCGCAGCTGGCTTTTCTGGGGTGGAAAAAAGAAGGGAGACGGCAGGGAGTTAGGGAAAAATTGCACGGAGAGCTTCGGCCCGTCGTCGAAATTGGTAGAATCACGGCAACGTAGCCGGCCACCCAATGATAGCCGAGTTGCCTTCACACCGCCTTGTAACCGAGCCAATCGGTGCGACGCAGCTGGAGTTGAAGTTCAATTGAACTCCATAGTAGCTGCTAGAACGCCCGACAACGAACGATTCTGGTGTTGTGTTCCGATGTTGTTTATGCGTGGAGTTTCCCGAGGCAAGCGTTCAGGGCTTCAAAGAGGTAGTAAACTACCTAGCTACCTACCTAACTTATAGGTACATATCATTAGCTAGTCCATCTCCTTCTAGTCATATATCGTTATTCTCTTTACGTACAAAACAGCTCTCCCAGTATCAATCTTCCCTTCATCATGATGTCATTATAAAACCTTCCCTACCGTCGTTGGCGTTCATTGGGTGAGATGAGCAGAATCTAACTAGAGTGTTTGCGCTCCATTGTTGCGATTTGGGAATTGAAGATGGGTTATGAATATGTTGTTTTGATATCCTAGTCAACAGCCCTTGATGACAGTAAAACGAAGAGGGAAAGAAAATGTGAATTGTAGTATGTGGCAAAACACTGCTCCGTAACCGGAGATATATATGTTCCCATGAAGGAAGATATACGATCACCACTTGATTTTCTCAGTCGGCCCATTTCACCACAAGCTTTTCGAGATGGATTAGGTAGATACCTTGGGTTCCTGGGTAGGCATATTCCTGGATCAACCGCAAAAAGCGCCACCCACCGCGGTACTTGGAGTTGTTCATAATGCACATCCTACCCAATTATTGAATTGACAAGGATGGCGACGCTGCAACTGCCAGCACATCACACTACGAAAGCACCGACATAACCCATGAGTTGTCATTTATCATGCTATTCTGTAGGAAGTGTGAAATTTTTGAATTTTTGAATAAATTTTTTTGGATAGATATTATGCGCAGCATGTCGAAGCGAGGAGAGAGTACCTTGATGTAGGTATATACCTTATGTAAGTACATGTATGTCCCTATTTACCTGAAATACGAGAATAGAGAGAGAGAGAGGAAACATTCCCCCGAAATGTCAAACATAGGTGCGGTCCCCATGTATGCTCTGCACAATGAGATTGATACGGTTAGATGCAGGGACTTGAGACAGACAATAATGTATTGGGGGGTGCGCGTGACTAGTAGTAGGATTTCAATCTAGGAGTAGCGGATACGGTATAAGCCAGACAAAGAAGAAGAAAAGAATTATAGGAGAAAAAAACTTTCACTTGACAAAGAAAACATATTTCCGAATTCATCGAGAAAGAAAGAAAAACTCCAACGACTGCATCCGGCCTCGACCGGACGCATTCGCCGCTCAGGAGTTCCCCGGATTGGAAGGTCGAGTATTACGTCATCCATCGAGAGCGGATGGATTTTAGTTTAGGCAGGTGTAGTTTAGCCTTAGGTATGAGGTAGTAGCGGTGATCTCTTCTCCCCATACCTTCTAGCGCATATTGAAGCTACCTAATTAATCACCTTTTTTTTTTCTTCTTCTCCTTCTTTTCTTTTCCTCTACCTACAACCTTGAAAGCAAACTGCAGAATTGGGCTCCTTTCCCTCTCTCCCTCTTCCCCTCCATCTTTCACACCGACCTCGTTATCGGTTCCCCCGATCTGCTTGGCTTGATCGTTGCCACATCTACATCACCAGCGGCCCGCCGACCCCGTCATTCCCGCAACGCCAGTGTTTCTTAATCCTAGCTATACCGCCAACAATGTCACTTGGGCGTTGACCTGTCTTCACCATGACGACGGATTCGGCGCTTTCGTGAGTCTTGATTTCTCCTCGAAAATTAACTTATTCTTGTGTTGTACTGTGCCACTAACACACACTGCCTTATCCGCTTAGATATCACCCGACCGAGTCCTTATTTCTCCCGACAAATCGACGCTTCTTCCCGTTCAAAATCCCAAACTTGTCCGTGCTCTTTATCTCCGTATCTGATCCCGTGGGCGCCTACTGACGTGTTCGGTAGTCATCAACAGCTTCGTAATTACATCAGCACCGCCGACCCTGATAGGATATACGTTGCCGTCGACAGAGTCATATACGCGATTCACATTTCGACACAAAAGAGAGAGACCATAGCCGTCATTCCATTTGAGCCGAAATGTCTTACAGCTGGTTATGGCTGGATCGGTGTTGGGGGGTCAGACAACGGGGAATGTGCTTTTATCAAGATTGCGGACCAGGCAGTTCGTGTTCGTGAAAATACCCCATCTTTGCAGCCCGCAGCTGTGGACAGTGCCTTGCCAATCAATGTCGAGGGCCTACGGAGGGTCAATCAATCCTGGTTGTCAAGCGACGAGTCGGATTCCGCTCGCGAGGGCACTGGAAGACAATTGCGTGACGTGCAGCTGCATAAATTCGGAGGCAAGATTGTCAATGCGGTGACGATCCATCGATTGCCCGGCGATAACAAGGGATTAGCTGACGAGGACGTTATGGTTCTTAGGTAAATACCTTTTCCTCTGTCCCGTTATCTTCCCGCGGCATGCTAATGGTCCACACAGTAACAATGACTATACCGTGACCATCTATTCCTTGACCCGCTCGAAAGTCCTCAAGGTGCTTCATCACTCCGAGTGTATGAATTATGCAATTATATCGCCAGATTCAAACATCCTGGCTGCAGTTGGCGATGAGACCCGCGCATACTTTTATGACATCACCCGGGACTTCGATACGACGGTCTTGACGGAGGGCGGTCAAAAGCTCACCGGATGGAATTGGGACCTTCTCCGCGGTATAGAGATGGATATCGGTACCCGGTTTGGTATCGGCACTCGTTTTGATGACGGTTGCTGTTTTACCGTCGCGTTTTCTCAATTCAGTCGGCTGTGCGCTATTGGATCTCAGTCCGGCGTGATCACTGTATTTGATGTGAAGACGATTCGCGACATCTTCCATGAGCCCAACGGTAAAAACGCGATAATATGCCATTTTAATTCTTCACGGCCCTGTTGTAATGGCGGTGCTGTGCGTTCCATGGCCTTTGCTCCTGAACCCTGGGACCTCCTGGTGTGGTTGGAAGATAAGGGTCGGGCTGGTGTTGCCGATGTGCGCCAGGCTTTCGTTCGCAGACAGATCCTCGAACTGGAGATGGATGACCCAACACTTCAAAAAGTCCGCACCGAGCCGTTGATAGATGATTCTAACGAGATTGAATCGGATCGCCAAACCGATACTGGTTCGCGGCAGGAAGCGGATGCAGCTGAGCGAGAGATTGTCGACTCGATTGAGGGTACTTATGACCGGATTGGAAGCAACCTTGGCACCCACCCGTTACGTGATAATTTGATGCAAGGCCTCAACGAAAGGGAAAGGCTAATAGTCGAGTTTTTAAACACAGCACGCTGGACTTCGAGACTGGAAGAAGGGCTGCGCGCTAGAGCCAACGGAAATCCGCCTCCCGTGCCTCGCTTTCAAGGTTCCACAGATGTGCCCAATCGAACCTCTCGTCCTACTTCACCCTTTCGCCAAAGCGACCTGCTTCATGATCTATCCCGCGAAAACCAGTCAATTCATACGGGGACTGGTAGGCACAGTGTAAGGCACCGAACTTCTTACATACCAACCCCAACCGTGTATGAGACAACAGATAGGGACCCGGAGCTGGAAAGTGTCAATGCAGAAGCACAGCCAAGTATAACACTCAGCTGGACCTCTTCACCATCAGAGCTACAGTCCACGTCGCTCGATAGCGACCAACGTGCCTCTGAGTCAAGTTCGGGCAGTTCTGGTAATGAGAATGGCGCGAGTAATCGACCCCACGAGACAATGGGACGGCCATCGGCCAACTTTGACTACTCGAATACACCCGAGGTCTTGGTTCCTCGACTGAGGAACCACCAAAGATCTCATTCTAGCAACCGACAAAACGAGGAACATGATGATACAACCGAACCTAGGCAAGAAGCGTCGCGCCTATCGAGTTCCGAATTGAGAACGAACGTGGCGGCAGAACGGCTTCGGAGGCAGCGACAGATCATCAATGAAGCACATAATCGCAATAACCAGCGGGAACAACGATATAGGCAGCAACTATTGGGCTTTGAGCAGACTCGGTCTCCTCGGTGGATTCGGAGCATATTAAATGAGCTTCCTGATCGTAGCCTAGGGGTAGGGCACCGGGACCAAGATCCAGGGAGTACTGCCGGCCTTGGATGGGGTGCAGACGGGAGAACCCTGTAGGTCTCATATATTCCCTGCTCGAGATATAATGCTAACTGAGTCAGGTATGTCGCCACTATCGATGGTATCTTTGAATTCCAGGTGAACACCAGAGACCGAAAAACTTTCCCGGTGGTTGGCTACCGTTGAAAAGCCTGGTGGTGGTTTGACGCAGTGCGTCAGACTGACTGTATACCTATCTACTGGGCTTCTAACACTCTGCCCTATACGATATGATACGAACCTTTTCTGTCTTTCCGTTTTGCTCGTGCTTCTTTTGGCGCAAGGGTATACGGTCTTTCTACGTTACCAGAGGGTTCATGGCCATGGGGGCTGTTTATTTTTTTTTCTTCTTCGAGGAAAGTTCCTCGATTACATATTTAGCTTATATATTCTTAATCTCCTTGTCCTAGTGACAGGTGTGCATTGTCTCGGGAGCATTCATTTTATATCGGTATTAACGCATTTGTCTCAGGCGTTGGAAGATTGTATGCGCACATTCTTTGGGTTTAGGTATAAGGTGGGACGGGACAAGGCGCAAATCAAAAGTTAAATGAAATCAGTGTTATTGGAGAGTTAATAAACATACCTTTCCCTATCAATACCTTCTTCTACCGATTGTCTGTCTGTCTGACAGCCCGGCCAAAAAGTGGACCATATTGAAAATTGGCAAAAAGAAAGCCCAACGCGGGGCTCGAACCCGCGACATTGTGATAAACCCTTATCCGGTTAAGGAAGGTTAAGAGTCACACGCTCTACCGACTGAGCTAGCCGGGCTAATTAATATTGGGCCCGGGGATTTTAAGAAGCATATTCGAGGGAAACTAAGTGAGGTGTATCCACTCGACGTCAGTGACAATGTCAATAATAATAATGTCAGGTAGCTGTGGGTGACTAACCACTCAACAACCGCAACAGAGAAGCTCCTCTTCACCATCATCTCCTAATTGACGCCCACAATTCACTGGCTTTGGCAAGGAAACCTAATTCTTCCCATCTGCATTGCATTGGGTGCTTGTTACGCATGAGTCTGAGTCAAAACTCTGTCACACCACACGCTCTCCAGACACCTTGGCCATATTTGTGCCCAGAGCTCTAAGAGGAGCAACAACCGGGGTGGCGGAGACGCGCTCTCCCTGTATCTTCTAGAAGGTATCCCGATCAGATAACGTCTTTTCGTCCATAATATGGCGGAGGCTCTGTCATCGACCCTCGCCGAGCTGAGTCTGAATGCCCAGAACCTCAGCGGGGCTGCCTTTGACGCCCGGATAGTGGAAGAAGAAAACGGCGTATATCAGAGCCGTGGACCTCGAACAAAAAAACAACCCAATTCTGAGGATCTGAAGAAAGAGCTAGAGTCTGAATTTCTCACTCCATCTGCCCAATTTAGTCCCGAGTGGCTTAATCGTCTCCAGAGGTTTGTCTTACCGCCATTCTTCCCTGGTTTCTTCTGCCCCTCTACATCACATCACACATTGTGGATATGATTGACGGGGTTGGAGTTCGTGTTTTAAATTTACTTTTACTTTCTTGTCTATAATAATTTTTTTTTCTTTTGCTAATACTGTGGCACAGGCGATGGGATGTCTCAACGGACTACACGGATCTTTTTGAAGTTGCCGGCACTCAAACGCGGACCATCGTCCGATTCGATCGAGAAGGACTAGAAGGCCGTGTCACTAGCTACCATGAAGTCACTGTTCCTGCCTCCAGTGCTAACGCGAAGAACTCCACTTCTCTTCTTCGCCGCCCGGCTGGCCGCGCAGATTTCGTCAGGGGCGCGGCTGGATTTTTCCCCTTTGCGCCCGGCGGTTTAGACGGCGTTGAAGCGATTGCTGAAATGGAATCAGATGTCCAGTCGACAGAGAAACAGCGATCTGGTGGAAAACAGTCCGGCCTTGATAGGATAATCAATTTCGGCGCGGACGGTGGCCTCCTGGAGATCGCCCCGGGCTTTTCGCGGGGGCTGAAGTTCGAAGAAACAAAATCCAAGGAAACTGAAGAGGGTGACCAGGAGGTCGAGCATGCGCTTCAACAAGAGGAGACTGATCTCCACGTCGAAGAGAATGATGATGAGCCAACTTCGGACGCTGAAGGAGGTGTCAAGATCGAAGACGAAGAGGAATTGAGTGGAGATGAGGAAGATATCGATGCTCTTTTGCCTGTTGAATTCCCAGCACTCGAACCTCGGGCCCCGCTTCTTTCGAACATCCAGAGGAAAGGTGGCAGGGAGTGGGCCCATATTGTCGACGTCAACAAGGATATTCCGAATTTTGGGGATCTCGTTCCGGATATGGCGAGAGAGTGGCCATTTGAACTCGACACATTTCAAAAGGAGGCAGTATACCATCTCGAGGGTGGTGATTCCGTGTTTGTTGCGGCGCATACATCGGCGGGTAAAACCGTGGTCGCTGAATATGCTATTGCCCTGGCTGCCAAACACATGACGAAAGCTATCTACACGTCTCCAATTAAGGCCCTGAGTAATCAGAAATTCCGAGATTTCAGGCAAACTTTCGACGACGTCGGCATCCTTACAGGCGATGTCCAGATCAATCCGGAAGCCAGTTGTTTGATTATGACAACCGAAATCTTGCGGAGTATGCTCTACCGCGGGGCGGATTTAATTCGCGACGTGGAATTTGTGATATTTGATGAAGTACACTATGTCAATGATCTTGAAAGAGGTGTTGTTTGGGAAGAAGTAATCATTATGCTCCCCGAGCATGTCACGCTGATCCTTTTATCGGCAACGGTTCCGAACACGTATGAATTCGCCTCTTGGGTTGGACGTACCAAAAAGAAGGACATCTATGTTATCTCCACTGCGAAACGACCTGTTCCTCTTGAACATTATCTTTGGGCTGGGAAGGACAAATACAAGATCGTTGACTCGAACAAGCGGTTCCTGGAGAGTGGTTGGAAAGAGGCCGACAACATCCTTTCTGGCAGAGACAAGATCAAAGCCCAAAAGGCTGCTGAAGCCCAGTCCCAGTCCCAAGCAGCACGAGGAGGCGGTCCTCAGGGGAGAGGACGCGGACAACAAGCTCCAGGAAGAGGTGCTCCGGGCCGAGGTGGCGGTCGAGGCAATTCCCAGCGAGGCGGTGCGCCTCGCGGTAGAGGCCAGCCCTCCAACAGAGGCACTGGGAACATTGCTCGCACAGGGCGTGGTGGTGGGCGAACCACAGCCGCACAAGACAAGACGATCTGGGTGCAGCTTGTTCAGCATCTTCGCAAGGAGAATTTACTTCCTGGTTGTATCTTCGTCTTCTCGAAGAAGAGATGCGAGGAGAATGCTGATTCATTATCGAATCAGGATTTCTGTAACGCAACGGAGAAGAGCCTTGTCCATATGTTCATTGAGAAGTCGCTGACTAGGCTCAAACCCGAAGACCGAGACCTTCCACAGATCCGGCGGCTGCGAGACTTGCTCAGCAGAGGTGTCGCTGTCCACCACGGTGGCCTTTTGCCGATCATGAAAGAAATAGTCGAGATCCTGTTCGCCAAATCCTTGGTGAAGGTACTTTTCGCTACTGAGACGTTTGCTATGGGATTGAACTTACCCACTCGTACCGTGGTCTTCTCTGGCTTCCGTAAGCATGACGGAAAAAGCTTTAGAGATTTGTTGCCAGGCGAGTACACCCAAATGGCTGGACGTGCGGGTCGACGAGGTCTCGATAATGTCGGATATGTGATACTGGTAAATGGTGGAAGAGACGAGGCACCTCCTGTTTCCTCTCTGCGGAGGATGATGCTCGGTGATCCTACTAAGCTGCGGTCTCAATTTCGACTTACGTACAACATGATTCTAAATCTCCTCCGTGTGGAGGCCCTGAAGATTGAAGAAATGATCAAGCGAAGTTTTAGTGAAAATGCCACGCAGGCTTTGCTCCCGGAGCACGAAAAACAGGTTCAACTCTCCGAAGCCAGTTTGGCTAAGATCAAACGAGAGCCTTGCGATATCTGTGATATTGACTTGGCGACCTGTCATGACGCTGCCATTGAATATGAGAAACTGACCAGTGAACTTCACGTTGGGTTGATCTCTTCCCCGGTTGGCAAGCGCCTTTTCCAACCCAAACGCTTGGTCGTTTATCGGAAGGTTAGTACTTGCCCGGGCATCTATGGCGTAGATTTTAACATTTGTTTTCATAGGAGGGTTACCGAACTGCAGGTGTGATTGTCCGAGAAGGGGTGGGAGGAGGCTCAACGCCCAACATCCAGGTGCTTGAGATTGGAAAACTGGGGAGCAGACGTCACCCCTCCGACATCCTTCCTTTCTTACCGCATTTCCGGAGACTACTGCAAACTCTCCCTACCCGTGGGGCTGACATGAATCTGAAAGTCCAAAAGATTCCACTGTCCGATTTGGAATGTATTACCAATACTCTGGTCAAGCTAGGTGGCCCAACATGGTATCTGAACATTAAGAAAGGTGGGTTGGCGAAGCAAGCTCTTTTTATTGACTGTGTGGCTGATGTTCAAGACAGAGGCGATCAAGTTTGCAGACAAAGAACTGGCTAAGCTATGTGGGTCGTGGGAAACCCCGGTCTGGGACGAAATGGACTGGACTCGGATGAAGGAATTACAAGTGAGAGACGCACTCGAGAGACGACAAGCCCAGGCCACCATTGCGCAGTCGTGCCGCTGCCTACAATGCCCGGACTTCTTGAAACACGTGAGCCCCTTCTTTCTTGGATATCCCCAGCAATTGCCTACTGACAATGGATATAGTTCGAAATGCAGCACGATGAGTGGCAGGTCAAGGAGAACATCTCGCAGTTGAAGCAACTGATGTCTGATCAAAATCTCCAACTTCTCCCGGATTATCAGCAACGCATTCAGGTCTTGAGGGAGTTAGGATTCATAGACGAGCAATCTCGCGTCCAGTTGAAAGGCAAGGTGGCATGCGAGGTAGGTGGAGCTTGATTCCAAGCGCTTCTTCCAGTGTCTCCACAAGTGCTAATTATTTCCATCAGATCCACTCGGCCGACGAACTCGTCTTGACGGAACTCATCCTGGAGAACGTCCTGGCAGAGTATGAGCCGGAGGAAATTGTTGCGCTCTTGTCCGCATTTGTCTTCCAGGAGAAGACGGAGAACCAGCCTACACTGACGCCCCAGCTGGAAAAGGGCAAAGAAGCGATTGTTCGCATCTCAGAAAAGGTGAACGACTTTCAGATCCAGTACCAGGTGATCCAGTCCAGCGAGGATTCCAATGACTTTGCCAGCCGGCCGCGATTTGGACTGGCGGAGGTTGTTTACGAATGGGCCAAGGGCATGTCTTTCAATCGTATCACTGACCTTACCGATGTGATGGAGGGTACGATTGTGCGGACGATTACCCGACTGGATGAGACGTGCCGGGAGGTGAAGAATGCGGCCAAACTGGTGGGAGACCCTACGTTGTATACGAAGATGCAAGAGGCACAAGAGCTGATCAAGAGGGATGTGATATTTGCGGCATCGTTGTATATGTAATTAGTCATTCGTAGTTAGATGATCGTTGTTAAGGGCGGGAACCACCACCACGTGGGAATAGTCGAAGTATTTGTTTATTTTTCTTTTCTTTTCTGTTTGGGATGGAATAAACCTAAGAGCCAAAAAAGAGTCCCGAAAGGGTAATGAAATTCAGGCAGACAGTCCCAATAAGGAAAGTCTCTGCCTGGCGGTGGAAAAAAAAAACCGTAGTCGATCTGGGGGAGAGAATAAATAAAATAGAAATTTTAAAAGAAAAACCAGTTCCAGAAATTATGAAGTATAGTTTTTCAATAAAGAAAATCCAATAGAAATTAAACAAACAAAAAAAAAGGAAAAAGAAAAAAAATTCTATTCATTTTTTTTTTCTTTTTCCGTAGCGCGCGTGGCGGCATGAACGCTGATTAGCTGCCATAGGCGCGGGGCCTTGAGAGACTCTCGTGGATTTTCAGAAAATAATTCAAACCCAACAAACTTGTGGACTTTTGCTCCCTATTCTTATTTTCCCCGCTACTCTTCATTATTACTGATTTATCTCCCTTCTCTTTCTCTTCCTCCCCCGCCCACTATCCCACCGCCCCCCCCTCTTCGAACCGACCCTTTTTCCGCGGATAATCGTGGGATCATTTATCTCCCGGGGGCCTCTTTGATTTCGGAGCTGGAATTTTTGTTGTCTGGGGCCTGGTGTACGAGATGGATGTGACAGCGCTGCGGGACCGCATACAAGCCACGCTCGACCCAAATGCGGACAACCGGCGTCAGGCGGAATTGGATCTGAAATATGTATGTTGTGCGATGATCGCCCTCATGGCCTCCCTACTCACCTCCTTCGCCCCGCCATCTAGGCTGAGACACAACCCGGTTTTGTCAATGCGCTTCTCGATATTTTGCAGGGGGAGCAGAACAACGCCGTCCAACTCTCGGGTAAGTGAAGTGAACCTGTCTCGGTGTTTTTCTTGTGTCCTTTTTTCTCTCCCCAAAAAAGGGGGGGCGAGGAGATGGGAAGAGAAAATACGAGAATATCTTCTTCTATACCCCTCCTTCGCCCAACTTGATCGAATTTCTTCTCTTTCTAACACGCAGATTCTCCCTCCCTCTAGCCGGTGTTTACCTGAAAAACCGCATCAACCGCGGTTGGTCCCCCGTCGAAGATAGCCCACTCCGCACTCCCATCCCCGACGCTGAGAAGCCCGGTTTCCGAGAGAGGCTGATCCCTGCCCTGGCATCGACCCCGCCCAACGTTCGCGCCCAGCTTGTTCCTCTCCTCCAGAAGATCCTTCAACATGATTTCCCCGAGAAGTGGCCTGGTTTCCTGGATATCACCCTCCAGTTGCTGGGGACGAATGATGCGAGCTCCGTCTACGCGGGGCTGCAATGTCTGCTGGCCATCTGCCGTGTGTATCGATTCAAGGGTGGAGAAAAGAGAGAGGAGTTCGACAAAATCGTGGAGCACTCGTTCCCTCAACTTCTGAGCATCGGGTTGAAACTGGTTGATGAGACAAGTCTGGAGGCTGCAGAGATGCTCCGCATTGTTGTTAAGTCATATAAGCATGCTATCTATGTGGGTATCCCCGGGATGGCTTGGTTGGTCGCCTTATGGCCGTAGAGATTGGAACTGACTTGTGATGTAGTTCGAGCTTTCTCCCTTCCTGCAAACACAACAAGCGACAGTCGACTGGTGCACGCTCTTTTTGAGAATCATCGCCAAAGAACCTCCAGCCAACTCCATGATGGAATCGAAGGAAGAGCGCGAACTCAGCCACTGGTGGAAGTGCAAGAAGTGGTCATATGCCAATTTGAACCGTCTCTTTATCAGGTATGGAAGCTGCCCATGCTGTACAAGATTGAAGCGTGCGCCTAATATCGTTTTAGATACGGAAACCCCACCACGATGACGAAGTCCAGTACCCCTGATTACACTGGATATGGCAAGAGTTTCATCGCAACTTTTGCCCCGGAGATCCTCAAGGGCTACCTGCAGGAGATCGACAAGTGGGTCAAAGGACAATGGCTCAGTAATCCCGCCCTTGCCTATACTTTGGTGTACTTGGAAGAGTGCGTCAAGCCCAAGGCGATGTGGGATCATCTTAAACCGCACATGGACACACTGGTTGCGCACTTCATCTTCCCCATCCTGTGCCAGTCCGACGAGGACATTGAGTTGTTCGAGGAGGACCCATCCGAGTACCTTCACCGGAAGTTGAACTACTACGAGGAGGTATCAGCACCTGATGTTGCCGCCACTAATTTCCTGGTGTCTCTCACGAAGAACCGCAAGAAGCAGACCTTTTCGATCCTCACCTTTGTCAATGGCGTCGTCAGCAAGTACGAATCTGCCCCGGATGACCAGAAGCTGCCTCGCGAGAAGGAGGGTGCTTTGCGCATGATCGGCTCTCTGGCTTCGGTTATCCTTGGAAAGAAGAGCCCCATCGCAGACCAGGTCGAATATTTCTTCGTCCGCCACGTTTTCCCCGAATTCCGCAGTCCCCACGGCTTCCTCCGTGCTCGTGCCTGCGACACTCTGGAGAAATTCGAGCAGCTCGACTTCCAAGACCCCAACAACCTCATGATCATCTACCGGAACATTCTCGAGTCGATGACGGACTCCGAACTGCCCGTCAGGGTTGAGGCTGCGCTCGCTCTGCAGCCTCTGATTCGCCACGATATCATCCGTACTTCGATGCAGCAGAACATCCCTCAGATTATGCAACAACTCCTGAAACTCGCCAATGAGGTCGATGTGGATGCCCTGGCCAACGTCATGGAGGATTTCGTCGAGGTCTTCTCCGCCGAGCTTACTCCTTTCGCTGTCGCCTTGAGCGAGCAGCTCCGCGACACTTACATGCGTATTGTCGGCGAGCTTCTGGAACGGAATGCTGCGAAGGGTGACGAAGACGCCTACGGTGACTTCCTCGACGACAAGAGCATTACGGCTTTGGGTGTCTTGCAGACTATTGGAACTCTCATCCTTACGCTTGAGAGTACCCCCGATGTGCTTCTGCATCTCGAGACCATCCTCATGCCTGTGATTAGCATCACGCTTGAGAACAAGCTGTACGATCTTTACAACGAGGTCTTCGAAATCATCGACTCCTGCACCTTTGCGTCCAAGTCCATCTCACCGACAATGTGGCAAGCATTTGAGCTGATCCACAAGACCTTCAAGGCAGGTGCCGAGCTGTATCTGGAGGACATGCTGCCTGCTCTCGATAACTATGTTGCTTACGGTTCTGAGACGATGGTTCAGAACCCCGCCTATCTTGCGGCTGTTGTGGGAATGGTCGAGGATATCTTCCTCGACGAGAAGGTTGGTGGTGTTGACCGTATCTGCGGTTGCAAGCTTGCCGAGACTGTGATGTTGAACTTGCGGGGATACGTGGACCAGTACATTCCCCTTTTCATTGAGCTGGCTATGAGCGTCATTGATGCTGGAGAGGCCCGCACAAAGCCTTACCGCATTCACCTCATGGAGATGATCATCAATGCCATCTACTACAACCCTATCCTCGGTCTGCAGGTTCTTGAGGCCAAGGGCTGGACGAACAAATTCTTCAGCACTTGGTTCTCTAACATCGACAATTTCAAGCGTGTCCACGACAAGAAGTTGTCCATCGCTGCTATCAGCGGATTGTTGACCTTGAAGGCTGGTGATGTTCCAGCAAGCGTCCAGCAGGGCTGGCCTCGATTGCTCCAGGGAGTCACCAGACTTTTCCAGACCCTGCCTGCTGCTCTGAAGCGTAAGTTTTACACAACAATTGCCATCTTGCCGTGACTTTTACTGATGACATGTAGACCGTGAGGATGCCACGAAAGAGTCTGATTTCACATTCGACGACGAGGAAGAGGAAGGTGACGAGGACAACGACTGGGATGGCGAGGTCGAGTGGAACGAACAGGATGACACCGAGGGTGGGCCCGACGGTGATGTCCCTGATGAGAATGCCGCTTATCTGGATTTCTTGAACAAAGAGGTATTTCACTACTGCCGCGGAACGACACGAATATGTGATTGACCAATGTTTAGGCACAAAAATTCGGATCGTTTGCCGACGATGACGACGACGACGAGCTGGACGAGGAAAGCCTCCTCGAGACACCTCTAGACAAGATTGAGCCGTACGGCATGTTCAAGCATGTGTTCTTGGGTATGTACATTCCTTTTCCTAGCGATACCTTTTGCTTTTGCAACCCGCTGACTCGACCACAGGTCTCCAACAAGAGCAACCACAGTTGTATGAGAATCTGACGAAGATTCTCAACCCCGAGGAGCAGCAAGTGCTCGAGGCTGTTTTCCACGAGGCCGACGCAAAGGCCATGGCTGCGAACGCCGAGGCCGTTGCTGCCGCTCAATCCAACGGGAATCAATAGGTGTAATTGTGTTCAAAGGAAAAAAAGAAAAGAAAGAAAAAAAAAATATAACAGAAAAAAGAAAACCAGCAAGTCAACGAGATGAGCCAGTTGACTTGGCCTGGAAACACCCCCTCCCTCCCACGCATGATATAAAAGAATTCTTCCAGTTGGAGTTGTGTGCAGTGATGCAATTTGGAAATGCCATATACCGAGTGGTAGGATCTATCTAAGTTGGAGCTGTTATTAGCTGGATATGTGAAACGTCATTTTTCCCCCTCTTCATTTGTCTTTTATCTATCTAGATCGCGATTTCTTTTTTTTTTTTTCTTATTATATCTCACGGTTCAGCTGTGACACCCTTCGATTGTCCCTAAAAGTCCTACCACCTATTATACCTTACCTAACCTCCTCCTGGTTGTTGTTGCTCTCTCAACCAACTCTTCATGCCGCCTGTACTTGCACAGATTCAGAGCTTCGATTCCCCCTGAATAATTTGATTTTTATCTATTTTTTCCCCTCCTTATTCTTCCATGTATGCCCGAGGAATCGACCTAGCAATTTAAGGACGATCAATTAATCAATCATATGCAAGAACCAACTAACCCTCGATGACGCAACCCATAGCCGGGACCCCAATGGATGCAAGAAGTACTTAGACATGGAATGGAGACGAAAGCCAGGAAAATCATTGAATAATTCAAACAGACTGCCTTTCCCCATCAATTTACTCTGTACTGACTGGCGGTCGAGGATACCGACCGTTGCTGGTTGGTTCCACCGATGACACCAGCGAGAACGTCATAATGATGAGAGAGACAAGAGAGACGAAGGGCCAGTTTTTTTGCCTCATGTTAATAGTTGATCCAGATACTTAAAAGGTTAGCCAGCTATTCTTCTTCATTCACTTTTCTTCATTCCCAGACATAATCAATTGGTTGAATTAGGTCGTTGTCGTTATCTTCCTACCAAAGGTAAACTACCTAAACATATATATATATATATATATATACTCCCTCACCACCTCAAATCAATATACTCAACAACAAAACTAACACGAATTAGAACCAACTAAACAAACATCTATCTCCATATTCTTACAATTAAATCCTAATAATCCTCCATCATGTCCGCCCCCCACCAAGGTCGCCAATCGCCCTCCCCCCAGAACCAAACCGACGAGCAGCAGGCGCCTCTAGCATCGGGCAAGACGCCAGCGCAGTTCCGCCAAGAGTCGATGGATAAAGCTCAGAGGGGAGCGCAGGGGTTGGAAAGTAACCCCAAACATCCGTTGGAGGATATTGAGGCGAGGAAGTTTTCGAAGGGGCCGGGGAATAAATCGTCGCAGTTATATGATGAGTAGGTAGTTTACTAGTAGATTAGTTTGGGGGAATTTATAAGGTATCTTACGGTCTGTTTGTTGTTTATGTCTTGTTTCTCTATCTAAGGTAGTTTATTAAAGTGGCAATGTCCATATGGAGTCATATTCATGATGCTCTTAGGTACGAAGTAGACGAAAACTACCTAAATCAAGCAATAAGTACACTAAACGTCAATTAACACCGTGGTTCCCGAGATTTGGCTGAAAGCATGACATATCCCCTTCCTTGGCTAATACATACAAAAACTTATCCACAGGCGTTTGAAAAGAATTCAAGTACAGAAAAGAAAAAAAAAAGAGGAAGAAGAAGAAAAAAACAAGCCCCGCTTGCGTAATTTCCCTTGACTTTGCCATCAAACTAACCCCCCCTTTTTTTTTAAAAAAAAGGGTAGAGATTAGGGTAGTCAGTCAGTAGAATCCATTTCCTTCCTTTTCACTCCTTAGTATCAGCAGGCGGCGCAGCCCCCGCGGGTTGAGAAGCCGGCACGGTAGCAGGCGCAATGCCCGCCCCCTCAGCCGCCGCCGCCGCAGTACCAGTACCAGCAGCGCCAGTCGCGGCCTCATCCTCGGCCCCCTTCACACCCTTCAGATCGGCCAGCCGTCTCGCTTCGGTGTGGATGTCGCGCACCTGCTTATCGGTCTGCGCATAGAAGTCGCGCAGCTTGCGACCCGAGGGCGTATCCAGCGCCTTCTCGAAGTAAGAGTTCAGACCGCGCCATCCGGTGGCTGCCTTGTCGGTGATCTTGTAGCTCTCGTCAATGCCACGGGCACGGTCGGTGGCGTGATACTTGGTGTCGAAGTTGGAGAGCGCCGAGGTGAACTTGGACGAAAACCCGTGCTTCTGGTCGAGCGCGATCGCCTGTTGGATGGCGTTGTCGCTGATCACGTAGCCGTGCGCGAGGTACTCGGCAATGATGCGGGAGCGCGGCTTGTCTTCCTGCGCGACTTCGTGGCCGTTCGAGTCCTTGGTGTCGGAGGAGGAGGTGGGCGCGTTGCTGGCCATGTCGTCGAGGGACTGCGCCGCCTCGACGTGCACTTGGGACGGGCCCAGGAGGGTGTTGTCTAGGAGGAGAGCGGTTTTGAGAGCGCTGGAGATGGAGGCGTTAGGGGGAGGGAGTTTTTTTTTTTTTTGGGTAAGAGTTGGTGGGTAGGTAGGTGAATTGGGGTTTGGGTTGGGCTATATAGTGCGGGGTCAAAGGAGGAAGAAGATTAGGGACTTACGCTTCTTTTTCGAAGGTGACGGTGGCGGATTTGGGAGCATTGGGCTCACTTGAGACGGGAGTCACGGAGATGGAGGTCACTTTGCCGCTGGAGGGTTGGTGTTAGTTACCTGTGTTGTTGGGAGGTTGGGCTCAACGTCATACCAGAAGCTGAAGAAGTCCTGGACATCCTTATCGGTGGTGGTGGCGGAGATGCCCGAGACGTGGACGGTGTAGTGATCCGACATTGTAATGGGGTGTTTAAATGGGAGTAAAAGTCAAGTCAAGTCAAGTGAATTCAAGTCGAGTGAGAGAAGAGGGGAAAGTGGGAGGTGGGAAGTTGGAGGGGGAACAAGAAGTAGTATTTATTGCGTTTCATCCCAACCGCCTGCGCCACACCCGATGACGTATGTTCCTTATCAGCACCGCCACAATGACATGTGAATCGCATCCAGGCAGACAGTTTATTTTCTTCGATCTCCCAACTACGCACTACATTAATATGTCCCAAATTACCTCACTTAATCCACGCAGTCATGATTTCGAACAAAGATTGGACAGAGCGTCCTGTCTCCTAGCGGACGCCTTCCAATCCGACCCCTCCATCACTTATTCTCTGGCCTCCGTTGACCCACATCGACGGAATGACTCCTGTCGAGACTTATTCCGTGTGTTCCTACATGCTGCTGTCTCACGGAATGCCTCCATTGACGAGACTGATGAGTGTCTATCATGTGGCGTTTTGACCCCTCCGAAAAGTAAATCCCAGAGTCCCCAACCGGACAAACCTGGTTTCAAGGAGATGCTATTCGATGCAGGACTAGCGCCTTGTTTGGTATGGCATCCCGGTTCGTATGGGTTGAAAAACGCCTGGGCTAACGAATGGGCTGTTGGATGTTGAAGCATGAGCTATTGGATATACCATCCCAAACGAAAATCTGCAAACAGAAGGTCTTCGGGGAGGAGGATGACTACTTCTATATCTTTTTCGTGGGAACTGCGGAGAGCGCGCGAGGGAGAAGACTCGGCTCGGCGATTTTGAAGCATTACCAGGGTATGGCTAGACAAGCGAAGCTGCCCATCTACCTAGAAGCTGGCACTGAGTACTCCCGGAACCTGTATAATGCCCTAGGGTTTGTCACCGTAGGTGAAATAGTGATTGGGAAAGGCAAAGCAGCACCCGACGGAACATTGGTTGCCAACGGTCCTGGTTTCAAGATGTGGGGGATGATATGGAGACCAGAATAACAGCCTGCGCCATTTCCCAACTAACGGATGATGTGGAAGACAATCTCGGTCTTTGTTGTACGCTTACTGAAACGATATATTTCTTATCATACCATTGGAGAATCCCATATCAGCCGTTATAAGAGAAATAGCTATGGCCTGCCAATGATCAGGTCATCTGGGTCACAGACCGCAAAGAATAGAAACCAAAACTCCCCCAATAGCAATAGAACGTAATCGCGACCTGGTATACTTTTTATCCCACGGTATTCGAGGCACCCTTGGTGTCGGTCGATGCTGCACCTTCACTCACTAGGTCTGGCGGAGCGGTACCGTCCTCCCGTAGCCTTTTCACCGCATGCTCCAGCTCTCGTACCCGTCGGCGCAGCGCTTCATTCTCCCGTCGGACCGCCTCCAATTCCGCACGCTGCTGCGCCAACTCATCCGGACGGGTAATCGATGTGGTTCGAGACCGTTGTTGCGAGAGCGAGCTGCGGCTGGGGTAATGCGACAACGGTTCGACATGGTGTGGTAGAGCGGGTGGTGATACCGGGTTGAACTGAGGTGATGTGAGCGAGTGTTCTCGGCTGCGGCCGGGTCGAGAGCTATCATTCGTTCGGGGCGATGGTAGACAGGTGTCGCGCGCGGGCGCAACACCGGAGACACTGCCAGTTCGGGATTCCTGCACGGCGGGAATATACGAAGAACTCAAACTCGAGGAAGAGCGATGACGGCGAGATGATATTGATTGAGATGGGTTTGTGTGTAGTGTTGCATCCACCGGGTCGTTCAGCGTCGTGGATGTAGAAGAGGTAGTTGAGGCGACGGAGGCCGTTTGCTGGCGCAATACGGAAAGCTCCCGGGATAGACGGTTAACCTGTGTACCATTCCTTAAGTGTGCTGCTCACAAATATTATCTTTCATTGTCTTACCATGGCCTCTTGTTCTTGCTCGAGCATCGAATGGAGATCCGATGGGGTTAACGGTTTAGGATGGCGCAGGGGACCTAGAAACATTTATATTGTTTAGTCGGGGATCATGGCGGAGATGAGGGAAGTTGAGTTACCTGACACCGATCGTACACTAGCCGCCTGATCTGGTCCTGTATAGACACTCGCCGGGAGCGAGGTGAGGGGAGGCGCCATGACCTGCGATGGTCGTCGCGATGAAAGCGGGGAAGAAGCTGTGTTGGAGGTGGTGGTCGGCTGCATTGCTGTGGCCGCTCGAGGGCGCGATCTGGGAGCAGAGAGGGCGATGACATCGGGTGCCATGATAAAGAATCAGATGTGTCGGTTGGTACCTAGTTGGTAAGGTGATGTTAGGTAGAGAGTTGGGTAGGTTGGGTAGGTCAGGTAGTCGTTAGGTAGTGAGTGAGTTGGTTCGGAGGTAGTAAGTAGAAGGGAGGAGGAGGAGGATAAAGTAGAAGTTCTCCACGGGCCCGGGTTTTAAACATTGACAACAAAAGGAAGGAATCAATTTCCCCCTTGATTGACATTCCACACTCTCCCCCAAAACATCCCAAAGTCTCTGGCTTCAGCTGATGCACTGTGGATGCATGGAACCTATCATAACCCCTTGGAGATTAGTCGACAAATCCTAGTCTATGGGGTTGGTGTTGAGTTTATGATCTACTCTGCTTAATTATATAATCGATTAATTAATTGTTGGATCATTAGAGTAATATACTAGTAACAGTTGTAGAAGTAATATTAATAACCACTGCTAGAAGGACCAAATATAAATAAACAATACACATTCTCATGATAAAGTGTAAATGCACCCGCTGTTTCAGATGGTTCCAAATAATGTCAATAGATACGCCTGGTGATATATTATGACATAATATCAGTTGCTCCACTCATCCATCTTAGTTGACCCACTGTATGTGGTGGGTTCACATCATAATGATCATATTACTACCGTACCTACTACACTAATAATAGAGTTAAAAGTAGTATTAATTAATATTCTCCCCAATTATAATGTAAGTAATATTATCACTTAACTGGTGCCTTGAGACACTCAAGAAATAATCAATTCTGACCCTGCGGTAGCCAATTCATCATCCAGTCACAGTGCATTAAAAATAGTTAGAAGACTTCGAAGAACATTGCCGAGGTGAAGATTTATATAGTGTATTGATTACATCTGTAGAGCTATGCCGTAGAGGCCCGGAGCAGCAAGAATTCTACAACCAAAGCTTTTCGAGGAATAATAACGTGTTAACGGTAGTGCCCGTTGTTGGGTAGAATTTGAGGACGTTAAACGAAAAGCCTAGACTAATCATAATGTAGTAGAAAATGCGAGGGATTTCAAATCAACCCAGGTTGACCAGAAAAAAAAAGATATACCAGCTATTTCAGATAATTTGAAAAAATGCAAGTGCATGAGACTGGTGATGTATTTCTATTTAATCTTAATTCCATCTTGCTTTGTGAGTTAATTAGGATCGTAATAATCTTAGCATTAAATCACGTGCAGATGAACCAGCTGCTTATCTAATCAGGTCAACAACGACGAAGTAAACATGGGTCAATAAACATGACGATTGAATGAATAATGAATTGCAAGGAACTCACTCACTCCAGACAATAATCTCAGCAAGTACATGCTTATCACTCACATCACCACTTATATCTATCCTTATGGCCCAGCGCCAACCTACTACCCACTCGACGGGCCTCTCCTCCCACATTCCTAAGCCGCGCCAGGAAGCTCTTCGCATTCGCCAGGCTCTGACCTCCTACCTCCAATCACAGATTATATTCGCCGACGACGGCCCCGACCATCGCAACCATCACGCCCAATCCCACCTGTCTCTCTGCGTACCCCATGATGCGGTGGTCGACGTGATGCGCATCCCGTCCGAGGTGACCGGGCTGCGGCGGGAATACTTGGAGGCGCTACAGGCAAATGTGACTGCCAGAAGAGAATACCAGGCAACATGTGAACAAAGACCCCCAAAGCAACTGCAAGGGGCAGGGGTGGGAGCCGGGACACAACCTATCGAGCCCTCATTGGAGCTCCAGGCATACCTGCGACTGCTGCGAGATCGCCGCCGCCACGCAAAGCTTCAAGTCTTTCAACACTACCTGCAGGAGATCAAGACTCGGAATACGGCCCCGTTGGATGATTTTGACGCAAGAGAAATCCGGGGCGAGCAAGTAACCCCGCCAGAGGACCTGGAAGATGGAATCCAAAACGGCGGGAAAGGCCAGGATCGCATTGAGGAGCTACTGCAAAACCTGGAACGAGCGGTGATCCGCGCAAAAGTGCAGCTTAACCGCGAAAAGAAACTCCTCGAGCAGTTGAAGGCGCAGCTGCCTCACAATGCGGACCAGGTGGCTCCCGCCATGAAGCTTGCGGCGCTCCAGCGAACTCGGGATGAGTTGGTCCATTGGGTGGAGGAAAAGCTGGTGAGCGAGGGGGACCATGCAGATGGTCCCATGGAGGAGATCCCAGCTGAGGAGGTAGAAGAATCGGCCCGTCTGCTGGAAGATCAAAAAGCGCAGATAGTCGAGCGGTACGCGGCCTACGTCGATGCGCGCAAGAGGCTTCTAGATGCAGCTTCACGCGCCTGTCAGCCGGTTACGATTCCTTCTACAAAACCACCAGATCGCACAGGGGACCTGGCCAAGCCCGTCCCGTCAGAGACGACGGCCTTGGATCCCGCAGCGGTTCTGTCGATGACCAGCGAGATCCTCCTGCCTCTGTCAAAGGCCCAACGGGCATTGGCGCTACAAAAGACCTATCTGTCTGGGCTACTGGCCAAGGAGAAGTCTACGACGCTTCGCATGCTGAATCGCCTCCGCGATGAAAGCCACCTCCTCCCAGAATATCCACTTCTCGCGCGTCAGCCGCGGTTCAAACATGCCATTGCTGCCCTTAGTTCTCGCCATGTGTCGAACCCTGCTGAATCGAGCAAACAAACCGATGAGGTGATCAGTCTGGCGGAGGCATGGGCGTTTGCATCCCAGGCCGCAGGGACAGCCGAACGGGACTATGTGGACCAGAAGGTGTGCGAGGGGAGCGAAACGGCAGAGGACGCCGAACAGGTGCTCCGGGAAGTGTATGATCTGCTGAATCAAGATCTCGAAGAGACCCTCCGAGAAGACCCCGGCGAGGGAACCGAGGAGAATGACATTTGGACATCCCAGGTTCAGCCGGGCCGAATGAAGTCACATCGGCGAGATCAACGGCCACCGGGACCATGGAGCGGGTTGGATGGACGGGTGGGCATTGACGAATGATTGAGAGGTGGGGGGGGAGCTGATAAGGAGAGGGGAAGTACAGACATATACTAATATATTAATCTAGATAAAAATAATAAACTATTCGGTACATCAATTTAGTATTCAAGAGGATTTAGGGGGGGCAAATTCAAGCTATGCTGGGTTAGGGTTATGTATAATTCATATAGAGAGGATGGAGACCTCCGATGACCGGTGTTCCCGTGCTCCCCCTCCTGTTGTGGTTTAGCGCGATCCTTGGCTGATGGAGAACAGGCAAGGATCGGCTGCTGAAAAATTTTCTGTCTCCATTGGGAGGAACAAGGCATATTGACCATGTATGAGGTACATCATACATAGGCATAATATATGATGTGACCAATATCTTCATACTAGGTGAGTGTCCTATATAATATTTTTTTTCTCAATGGTTGGTACGGGATATCTAGATACCAGACTATTATTACCCTTGTAGATCAATTTAATTTATTTATTGTCCACACTGCTTGTTACATAAGGTAAACTGTTGAGACCCTCAGGAAAACAGCCGAACTACCGCTAGTCCGAGTTGGGTGCATTTTTCTGCAGTGGAGACTCACCGCTCGGGAGGCAGTCGATCTATGATTGGTGATGAGAGAGGGAACGACCACCGGAGCTCTTATCGATGGCCAACTTTTTTTTTACCTTTTTGGTGGATGCATACCCGATGTATGCTGCAAGCGCCCTCGCCGCGA